>JAHWFP010264278.1:40783-71392 GCA_023313725.1 Lithobius niger
GCGAGCTACGATGAACCCTTGTTGTACAAACTTGCTAAACCCGCGGCCAGGTCTCCTGTTTTGCAATCAGGGTTTTCACACCGTGGAACTGCCTTCCTGCAGCTGAGGTTTTGGCAGCTACTGTGGAGGGGGGGGGGGTTAATGTCGGTACTGGTGCAAGCGGCCAATGGCATTGCAGTATAATGTTAATGTTATGATAGTATCGATAAGAATTCATATTCAGCAAACTGGTATTTTAATTAGTTAATTTGTCAGTTTAAATTACTCATTTGTGGACTGTAGTCCTTGAGTTTTCATTGAAAAGTCCTGGAGAAATCCTGGATTTTTTTTATAGGCGATCATGAGAACCCTGGTTTGACAGAGTCCGGTGCTTCACTTTCTCTTTAAGTTGTAACCAGTGCACTGAAATCACATTTAAGACTGTTGCTTAGAATCCGTATAGTTTCACTGTTGCTTAGAATCTGCAGTCTCACTGTTGCTAACAAAAATGCGGTGTTGCATGTGCTTCGCTAATTTCTACTTTGGTGTTTTGCAGTGTCTTGGCATAGCAGGTTATTTAAGTAGATACGTCATTAGGGTGTTAATTTAATAAAAAGTAGGACGATTAGTAGGCCAATCCACTTCGATAGTGCTCACCGTAACGTGATACCCTGTTGACTCGGTAACCCAGCCATAAAGTAATCCGTTTTGTGAGGTCTTCTAATTTCCAGCCAGCCAGCCCATTGTATATTCCGTCACGAGAAGTTTCACCCCGACCCCCAAAAAGTTCCGTTACGTGATGCTAACTGTTCAGTAACCAATAATTACGTTTCAGTAACGAAAAGCCGAATCCCCGACTTTAGCTGTCCCACAGCTGAAGTGTTTCATTCAGTCTCTGTTCTTCTGACAGCCGATTCATTCACAATGATTTGTTCCCTCCCCCCTCCTAGTCATTGTTCACTAATTCCTTAAATAAATTCTTGTAAGATTTATATTGCCAACCTGTAAACATCATGTGTGTAATTTATGTTCAATAATAAATCTTTGAAACGTACGGTAGACTCCGGCATGGTTATTACTAGTACGTAAGTGGTTTGATTATTTTAGTGTATGCTGAAAAATGTATGTCAACAACCAAGGTGTTTTACTCGTCACCCTAACCCGGGACCTCAGCGAGAATCTTTTTATTACTATCTCCGCCCCCCCCCCCCCCCCACCACTGTTATGACAAGAGGAAGGTATCGTCTCAAATTTCCAAACTAAGAGCGATACCTTGTAAGCTGTGCCAATACATGGAAAACATACAATAAAATTGCGCAAGAAAAAAGCAAACTAACGAAACACGCATAAAAAAGAATCAAGAAGATCAACCGTGGGCAAAAAAAAAAAAAATCACAGAATTGGTAACAAATTCACACAAAAAAAAACAACAAAAAAAAATCATGAATTAAAAGTTAAAAAAGAAAAATTCGGCAGAGCAAACATGCAATCAAAGGCAATAAAAAAAACCACACAACTCATTCCAAACGTCAGTCTCAAACCAACCAGAGCTTCAGCTTTTTTTTAATAAATGTTGCATTTTGGGGATGACACGTAAACTAAGCACATATAAACGCTAAAAACACATATGTGCCTTACAAATATTTAAAGATGAACCTTCACTTTTTCTTCTCCTTTCACATAAAACTTTGTTTGTACCATTTTTGCTGTGGTTATCAATTTATAATATCTTTGACCCACTCTGTCTTTGACTATTTACGTTATTGCCTTATACTTTCTCACTATATTAGTATTCTTATTAAGTTACTTTTTTCAATTATGTGAAATATTGTTGAAATATTCAGAAATATTGAATATTGTAGACTCCTACAAATTTGACATAACAAACTTCGAGTCAATATGCAATAAACTATCATTCATTCTTAAAATAAATTAATGGGACATTCAGAATCTGTGGATCATTCCAGATCAGAGTCATACTGGGTCAATCCGGATCAAAGGGTCATGAGTAGTGTAAATGAGTGTCGCATGGTCATGTGTCACCAAAAAAGTTAACCCTCTTTGCAACCGATTTGCTACCTTAAAAGGACCCTCCTCCAAGCTCCATTTTTCTCGATCCTCCACATCAAGTATACGGCCACAAAGTTCTATTTACTTACCGTTAGTCAATCCCTAGCTGAAAAACCGTTTTAAAACGTGGTGTCTACGAGATTTTCTGTTGAATATTGGGGAATTTTATTTACAGCGGCACGCACGTATATGATGCTTTGCGCGCTTACAATAATCATGACGTTTCATCTCTGTGTGTGCATGTACCAATTCTCTAATAATACCCATGACATCAAACATCTAAAGACTAATCCGGTAAAAATTATAAATTAATTATTCCAATAGATCGCCGAAGCAAAATTATATGACACTAGCCTTGAAAATTATAAATTGTGACGTTAAAA
Source organism: Lithobius niger (assembly GCA_023313725.1). Lineage (NCBI taxonomy): Eukaryota > Metazoa > Arthropoda > Chilopoda > Lithobiomorpha > Lithobiidae > Lithobius > Lithobius niger. The sequence continues at coordinate 43,216 of JAHWFP010264278.1, forward strand.
TACGAGAATCATTCCGGTTTGTGAGGACACAATCTTTAACTCGATGCCGTTACGTGTACTATTCCCAAAGCCAACCGAGACAGCAGCTGCGTTCCTCGCTGCGAGGAACGCAGCTACCATCCCAGCTGACCTTGTTGCTGGTAAATCCGCCAATGGAGATCTGCGCGTAGCTGTTATAAGGCAGGCCGGGTGTCCCTTTAAGCTACCTTGACGTTAAAACCAATAGTTTTACACAGAATTGAATCGGTCCAAAGTAAATTTATTTAAAAAAAAACACCTCCTGGTATGCTGAACGGGTCTTAGGACATTAGATTTACTCGTGTGGGACTCGAGTGCTGGAGTTCAGGATAGGCTTCGAGCCGATCTTCTCTAGACCATCAAGATTCCAGAGGTTTTCTGCAAGTGAACGTGCCATTCTTTGACTTGTCCTTATTTTGTAACTAGAGGCCACTCGCTCAAATTGGCTGCTCAGGCCGGGAAGTTGGATTGTCGGCAAAGGTTTTTTGCTGTGAGAGTAATCCATCCATGGAACTCTTGGCCCGAGAAAGCAGTGTAATCCCATGTCAGCAGGGCCTACTGCTTCTATCCCAGACAGCCTTGCGCAAAACGGCGGAATACCAAGAGAGTGTCACAACATGGATATCCCATGTGCTCCGTACGTGTGTGGATTTTAGTTTTCCCTGGGGTTTAATACATAGCCGCAGCAAGCGTAGCAGCGCAAGCGAGGCAGACACTAGTCATAGCTAATGACAGACGTTATCATGTTTATAAACAGTTTCTTTTTTTGTGTTCCTCTTTTTACCCTTTCAGATTTCAGACGTGAGTTTATTAAATTTTAGATCAAAGGCAGTTTACACGTACTTCAGCTTTCACATTAGAACTTACACTACTAAGTACGAGTAAATCCAAAGTGAGCTGTTTCGCATGCCAGGAGGTGTTTTTTTTTTTTAAATAAATTTACTTTAGATCGATTCAACTCTGTGTAAAACTATTGGTTTTAACGTCAAGATAGCTTAAAGGGACACCCGGCCTGCCTTATAACAGCTACGCACGATCGTTGATGGTTTTGATTCTTGTGATTTTTTCCTGGGGATTTTTTTCCCCATCGGATCGTTTTTCCACGAGATCTTTTTTCCAGGCATATTCTTTCCAGGGAATTTTATTCCGGGGATTTATTTCCCGGGGAATTGTTTTTCCGTGGGATCTTTTTTCCGGGGACTATTTTACCGGGATTTTATTTCCGGGGATTTTTTTTCCATAGATTTTTTTTTCCCAGGGACTCCATGTGAGCGTCCTATACAAGAACTTTAAGTTCCTAAGTTCTTACAGGGGTTCTACAGGATCTTTCACAAAGATAAGATCCTGTAGAACTCCGCAGTATCTTGCAAGATCCTCACACAATTTTGCAGGATCTTGTGTAAGATCAGGTGCAAGATCCTACAAGATCCTGCAAGATCCTGGTGCAAGATCCTGCAGGATAAATAAATAGACATAAATCGCTGTAAATAATATTAAGGAAAACTGGAAATTAGCCAATAGCGAAAATTATACACTAGAAATAACGTAGTTCAGTAAGTCACCTTTATGAACTTATGTTTCGTCGGAGTGGCATGACCCGGATTCGAACCGGCTACCCTGTTCGCCCCCAGATCACTTGCATAGCACCTTAATCGCTATGGCCACATCCTCCACTGGCATAAAGATAACTCACTGAACCCATTATTAAGGTCACAACCGTGACCAGGACTCCATTCGACCGAAATCTGTTCGGCCATAAGCAATGGAGAGGGAAGACAAACTGAACTACGTTATTTCTAGTGTATAATTTTCGCTATTGGCTAATTTCCAGTTATCCTGCAGGATCGTGCAGGAGCTTAGCAGAATCCTACAGGGTGTTGTACCAAGATCTTACAAGGATCTTACAGAATATTGTAAGTTTTGTTATTCGTGTAAGAACTTAAACGATCTTGCAATTTCTTGTATAGGACGCTCACATGAGAGGCGCGTCTTTCGACCGTTTAAGTTTTTGTTGAGAAAAATAATTTGCCTTCGCAAATTCTTGAGGAGGCCTGAATTACTTGACCTGGTTTAACCTTTTTAATTTTAACGATTCGGACTAGTGTAAGTGGTTCACCCCTTCTAGATCCCAAACACTCAGCAGTTAAATTTATTATTATTATTATTTAGAAAATTCTTTTCAAGGTGAGTACATTTTCGTAATAAAACTTCGCCGAGTTACGGGCTTGTTTCTTTTCGACGTACGTTAGCACAGAGCTTATTTTACTCTTTGTTCGTACGGAACTCTGTCTGTTGTCGTATTAATACGTACTTACTGAAAAGAGCGTCAAGGTACGAGTGCGATCGCGTTTTGGCAGTGATCTTTCTTACATGTCTTGCAGAGTGACATTCGCAACAGGCTTTGTCAGCAGACGACACCTTGTTGTATAGCGCGCCCACTTTCGCGATGTTCACACGGAAGAGGATTAATTGCTGGGGCCGCTGGCTTTGGTGTACACGCAACCACAATAAGAATAGGTAAATTAATTGGCACTTTAGACCTCTCAAAATAGGCACCTTGGACCTCATAGAGTGCGAACCAAAAGTCGATGCGGACGGGTGGCTTTTATTATTTTTTTTTTGAACCTCTCAAAGGGTTACACGATTTTGTTCTTTTCGGAAGGATTTTTTTTTCTTTTGGCGCTACCTTCCAAAATGAGTTAACATTTGCGAAAAACACATTTTTTTGTGTCTGGCTTTCGCAGGCATGAAACGTGACCGAATTTTCCAAGTTTTCGGTGTATGGATGGACTGGGGACCCAACGTCAAAAAATAATGTATGCCACAAAAAAAAAAAAAAAATAAATAAAACACTAAAAAAAAGATTCATAATCAAAGAATCAGTACGTTTTGTATTTGTGTGTTTATTAAAATGTAAGAAAAGATGTTGCGTTTGTGTTTTTTTTAAAGTCAGTTAAATTAGTCTAAAATAGTGTCTAAATCGAAATCAAGAACCTTAAAGGGATATACCTCCCACCGCCATTTTTCTCGATCCTCCACATCAAGTATGGCGCCCCAAAGGTCTATTTACTTACCGTTAGTCTTTTCCTTGCTAAAAATCCGTTTTAAAATGTGGCGTCTAGGAGATTTTCTGTCGAATATTGTGGAATTTTATTTACTGTATCTTACACGTATATGATGCTTTGCGCGCCTACAATGACCTTGAAGTTTCATCTATGTACGCACATGTACTTATTTTAATCGTTTGCTAATAATTACTGTGAGATCAAAAATCTAAAAGACTAATACGGTAAAAATTAAAATTAATTATGCCAATAGATCGCCGAAAGAAAAATTATAATATACTAGCCTAAAAAATTATAGATTGTGATTTTAAAATACGAAAATCATTCCGGTTTGTGACGACGCAATCTTTTAAGTTGATACCTTTTCATGTACCATTCCCAAAGCCAACTGAGAACCGTAGTTGCGCTAGTCGCTGCGGTGAACGCAGCTATACTGTCTCAGTTGACCATGACGGTAATAAATGCGCGGATGGCGGTCTGCTAGTGGCTGTTATATTGCAGGCGGAATGTTATATGGCAGGCTGGATGCCCCTTTAACACTTAGGACTTCGTGGTGTTTACCAAATTAACAAATACAGGATATGTTATCGGAGGGTATTCCTTACCCCTGAAAAGTTGCCTTTCGTTTGTCTGCAGCCAGCAAGGTACGGCACAACAGGCTGCTGTAAGCTCAGACCGGCACTTTTAATGCCCAAAATAAAGTGAAATATATAATGTACATCTATATTTAATGTACGGTGGTGACGTCACGCTAACACATCCCCATGCTAAGAGTGTAGTCGTATATACGGTGAATCTGGAAACCACACACACGTGACATAATTACCGATTTTTCATAATTGTACAACACAAATTCAGCTAGCACACCAACACAAACCAGCTTAAACAGGCACACTGGCGACATTTTTCACGGTACCAACACGGGAAAAAAAAATAATAACAATAATAACAACATTTTCCACTAGTAAAGTGGAGGGATAACAAAAGGGACGGGAGTCCGCTTATATTGCTCCCAATTTATTTGAGCAAGAATCAACCATTGGCCACCGGTAGTGGACGTTTAAGGAATTTTTTCAAATCGTTAGTATTCAGCAGTCCACTAAATCTACCAACAGTGGATGCAGACACTGTTTCATCGCTGAGGGAATTCCAAGGCCTTAACACCCTGTCGCAAAATGTCGCAAGGCAAGCCTATAACCCGGCAATCTTTTGTTTCGACGGTACGAAAGCTAGGCTACTGACACTTTGAAATACACCTAAAAACTTACGAGACTCAAGCGAATAGCGGATTTTATCGTCTATCTTATTGAAACTATCGAAGCAGAAAAAAATACGATTTTACCTTAAACACATAAGTCGGTGACTGGGACTGGGTAACGGGACGAAGTTTCTCATCTGGAAGTTTCCGTTCAGGAATTTACATGTCAGTCGTATGTAAACATTCTTAAATTCATTATAATTCACAAACGAGCAATTATCGCCGGTAAACCGCCTGTTCTTCACGGGTATCTGTTACATAATTTTTTCGCGATTTGAAGATTTTTAAAAATTTATTTGTTGATCTATAAACAAGTGATAAGCAGCCTGAACGCGGGCACTTACGAGAACAATGGTTTTTTTTCTCGGCCTTCTAAAAAAAAAAATATTAATTACCAGGAGCACATAAACGGTAGATTGTACGAGGAGCATTTAACAGTATTAAGGTTCTGTCGCAAAGTATGACGGGAAGAGTGTCCAACTCAGCGCTTTTTAGCACTACAAAACTGCATCCACCTTTTGAGGATTTGTTTTTGATTGTAGACACCGATTGAAAATTTATCGTTAATTTACTGGCTACGTAGGTGTAAACGTTAAAGTCATATCACGTGATATTAAAGAATAGAATAGAAGGTGCCGGCCAATCAGCTTAGAGCTTTTTTAAGGCCCAAGCGCCAGATGTTATGTGGAATACCACCATCATTTCAGTTGTTTTTTGCTACATGAGGGAGGAAACCGGAGCACCCGGAGGAAACTACACGATTTTACCTGAAACACAAAAGTCGGACTGGGTAACGGGACGAAGTTTCTAACCTGGAAGTTTCTGTTCAGGAATGTTCATATCAGTCGTATGTAAACATTCTTAAATTCATTATAATTCACAAACGAGCAATTATCGCCCACGGGTATTGTTCCCCACGGGTATCTGTTACAAATAAACTTACCTGTAAGGTTTCCGATACTGCAGTGTTGGTGTACTGTTTATTCCACTTGAAACTCTACTGCTGTATTCAAATGTTTTTACGTTTGCACACGATACAACAGCTGATGACTGGTGCATTCTAACTGGGCTAAATGACATCGCTGGAAAATGTTTAAAAACTAATCGTTTTAGTGGGCATAGCAAGGCTCTACAGGTAATTCAGGGTTCGTGCGAGTCCTTAAAATTCTGGAAAATATCCTAGAAAGTAATAATGAAATTCCATGCCTGGAAAAGTGCTTGAAAATCTTGAAAAATGATATATGTATATATAATCATTAGGGTGACGAACGGGTAAAAGAGATATGGCACTGAAATAATTCTTAAACTAATGGAACATTTCAACGAGCGGGGAAACAACCGGAGAAAAACCCGTATATATATACTTCCCTTCACCAGGATCGAACTCGGGTCTGTAAGAAGCCAGTGATATACAGCCGGGCCAAAACGCCTAACGAATCTAACGCCCAGTGCTCGCGTTTACCCGCTAAGTGCACAGTACGGAATCAGTTTTCAGGTCAATTCGTAAGGAAGGGAAAGTTAAGAAGCGTGATGTTTTCATGATACGAAACGATACGAGTGCGGAGAGCGCGTGGCTCTTGGTTGTGCTTATAGCGCAAGCTTTCATTCAATATGCGTCAATGATACTGCGGTGCCAGACGGGGAAGCCAACCGTTTGTTTGTAAGGGGGAGTTTTTGCGAAAAAAGCTTCTTTTCAATACGTTTTGAAGATCAGCCAGCCTGAGGAAGATGACTGGTCGAAGGTTAAAGGAGAAAGTCTTTGCCAGTCTGTGCCTACCAGGGTAGTGAGCGAGACTTACCAAGCTGCTTCAGCCGTTGTAGGGTATATTCTGGCATATTCTGGGCATAATATCAACCCCCCCCCTCCCCACCCGTCCCAACAATGATAAGTGATTTTCAGGATCGAATCCGCGGGTTTAATCCCACCTTTTACTGGACTTTTTTCCCCTTCAAGAGTTGCTAGTCATTTTCAAAACAGAATTGGTTCAGCTACACAAGCAGCTTGCTTAAGGTGACGTAAGGATGCAAGAAATTTAGATGTATAAAAAAAAATCCTCAAACGGTGTTCATACTCATCTGAAAATGAATATCCCTGACTATCTATATTTTCCCTGACTTATTTCTTTGAACATCTCTGACCAAAACACTTCGATTATCTTTTTTTTAATTTTCAATTACACAAAGTCAACTGCTCACTCTGCCGGCCTGGCATCATAACTACATCTGGATGGCAGCTGCAAATTTTTCTCAATTTTTTTTTATTTAAAAAAATAGGACAAGAAGGTAGGTAGCAAAGCGAGCGAATCTTACGCATTTCGTTATTCTAAAAACGAAATGTTTAAAGTGGCAAAAACGGTTAATAAAAAAAAAAATAGATCATTCTAAAAACGAATACCCCTGCCTATCACTACCTTTTCACCCAATAAATACGGATGCAAACCTATTTACGTTGCCTTTTGGACTGATACGTCAGACTGCCTGAGCGGGGAATCGAACCCACGGCCTTTGATTTCAAAGGTCGTGGGTTCGATTCCCCGTTCAGGCAGTCTGACATATTAGTCCAAAAGGCAACGTAAATAGGTTTGCATCCGTATTTATTTAACCCGTCTTGAGCCATTAGCTTTTTTGTCCTGTATACCTTTTCACCAATCCATGATTTTCCATGACCGTATTTTATATGCCTGACTACCCTCGATTTCCCCCGACTTTCCAGGTCGGTATGAACTCTTGTCAAATAGACATGTATAATTTCGGCTAGGTAGAAATCTGAAAAAAAAAATAGAGTTTCACATCAGCTTTCGCTCAGAAAATAGAAATTATTGCTTTTCAAGTTTGAATTGTAAGTGAGTCCATTTACCAAATCTTTATTAATAAAATCGAGTTGTCGCGTAGGATGGACGGCCACAAGACGGCTGCCACAAGACGGCTGCCACAAGACGAACGCCACAAGACGGCCGCAAGTAATTGATAGAGCACATATCCGTTTTCATTGTCGCTCGCTCGCCCTTTTTCTTTGCTACCGTGGGAAGAATGAGCCCGCTCGCCCTCTTGCTGATTGTTGAAGCTTCGTTTGTTTAATCCTCCCTTACAATGTCTCCAATGCCTATTTATTTATTTCAGGTGTACAAAGGCGTATTTATTTACTTCCGGTGTACAAAGGCGTATTTATTATTTCACATGCACAAAGGCATATTTATTTATTTCACATGTACAAACGCGTATTCCAAACATTTTTGCAGGAAAGAATCATATGTAATGTACGTCTATGGACTCCGGAACAAGGGATACGCTGAATGACGGAGTGAAGCAAACGAAAAACACCGTTTGTTAGACAGGGTACGCAAAAACACGTAGACGGGATACACGCATTCCGTAAAACACATGAGGAAGGAAATCGCCCCAGTGTTTTTAACGGTGCATCAAACACCACCCGTGCGTAGCACGGGCTTCCGCTAGTAAGATATAAAAACGTGCTACATATAATAAGCTCCTTAAAACAAGCACCTTATAGCTACTTAAGGAAATAGTTTTGCTGCCCGCATTGTAAGTACTCCTTATATGTTTCTACTACTTATTCTGTCCCGTAACGTTAAGCTATTTACAAATTTTCATAATTCACAATGAAACTTGAGCCTACGTCACAGTAAATCGTCACCGGAAAAGTATTATTGTGTGCGCCGCGTATCTTGAGTCCTGGAAGTATTTTATGAGCGGCTACGTCTTCCTGGAGGGAGCGGCTTTAATCGACGGCCGCCATTGTTTTTGTAACCATTTTGGATATCAACAAGGCACTCTGCTACCAAAAACGTACAATCGATTATCTGTCTTCGTTCTGCAGCGAACTCAAGATAGGCCGCGCACACTTTCGTAAAGTTGTATAACAGTCCAAAATCATGGGTTTTCTGGTGCGCCGTTGGCGAAATACTTGGCGAAATTAGTAATTAGAACGTAAACAGAGATTAGAAAACAAACGAACTCGTTTGATGCTAAAGGTAAGGTTTAACTGATTCGAAGTCAAAACAGCAAAGGAACACAAATAAACTGACCTGCAAGGTTTCAGATACTGCAGTGTTGGTGTACTGTTTAGTCCACGTGAAACTCTACTGCTGTATTCAAATGTTTTTACGTTAGCACACGATACATCAGCTGATGATTGGTGCATTCTAACTGGCTAAATGACATCGCTGGAAAATGTTTAAAAACTAATCGTTTTAGGGGCATAGCAAGGCTCTACAGGTAATTCAGGGTTCGTGCGAGTCCTTAAAAACCTGGAAAATATCCTGGAAAGTAATAATGAAATTCCATGCCTGGAAAAGTGCTTGAAAATCTTGAAAAATGATTTATGTATAACCAGTAGGGTGACGAACGGGTAAAAGAGCTATATGGCACTGAAACAATTCTTAAACTAATGGAACATATCAGTGGCTTATCCGAGCGATGACGTCACTGCCATAAAAAGTGACGTCACGCTTTAGTCTTTTAGGAACGGATTCGATGCTTCAGCGTATGAATTAGCCCATGTTCAACATCATGCTTATGTTGTCATGAGCGTTGATGAGCAGTTTGCCAAGGCCTTCTTTCAAGTCAGATTAATTACGCATTTAAGCAGCGAACTTAAATTTACGTATCTAACATTTGGGCTCAGACCCATAAAAAATTTACACAAAATTAAAAAAATTTTACACTTAATACTTAATTTACACTTAATACTTAATTTACACTTAATTTTATCATAAAATGAAAGATACAATTTATTAAGCAAAGAATAAAAAACTATAATTTTACAAATAATGACAAAAAATCCGTGTGGGCCAAAAAAATTACACCATTATCATCTACCGTACTTTATAAAACTCTCAGATGAAATATAAAAGTGCATTTTCAACTGGCTATTAGAGATTAAATAACCTAAGCAAGAGAAACATACAGAAAAACAAAACTGATGTTACGTAGTAATAAACAATTCATCTATGGGTATTGCGTACATGTGTACTTATTTTCGGCTGCGCGCATCCATTTGCAGTAACTAGTTCATGACGTAACTAATTCCACACATACGCATCTGTGGTGGATTGTTTTATTAAGCATAATAAAATAAAAACCCACATTCTGCCAGTCGTTGGCTCATCTAGATACACGCTAGTGTGTTGCCGCCAAGTAGACATTTATTGTTGTTGAAGTTTAATTGTCAGAGCGTAATTGTTAGAGTGTTATTGTTGTCAGATGGCGGCTCACTAGCAGACCGTGTCTTTTAACTGAAACCAACTTATACGTGATTTCAGCATACTGGTGTAAATTCCCCATGCGGTAGAAATCTTTGCAAATCGTTTGAATCAGGTGTCTTGGGTCCAGTAACAAAGAAAACGTCAACACGAAAATGCGGGAACGTGTCCTTCATGGAGAAAAAGTGTCCTCAATAACGTTTATTTGTGTTACTGGTGACTAGTAACTAGTCCGCAGGCGGTTCCATGGTAATTCTCATAGGGTATAACGACACGTCTACAGCTCATTAGGGAAAGTTGCCAGATTTAAATTTCGGCAGACAGGTAAAGCGTCATATGGGGAAGTGTCTTTTTCTAAAATGGGGGTTGCAGCTAGAAGCACGTGGCCCTGAAGTGGCTCGTAAGTGCAAAATTATTGTTGTAACCATTGTTTGTATTGTCATCCAACAGTTGATTATAACATGCTTAAGTGTTACACGCTTATCGTTTCAATAGTTAATTGTCAGAATGCACTGTTTTTGCAAATAGGTGGTTCACTAAGAGACAGAATATCTTTATCTTTTATTGCAAAGGTTTGGTCTTTTTTTTTTTTACGGTACACGAATCCAAACTGAATTATCTGCCCCACCACGAAAAAAAGGACAATTTTGCTTGAAAGAAGATTAGGAAACAAAATGCACATCGTCAGCACAGGTGGGAACGTGTTCTTTATGGAGAAAAAAGTGTCCTCAATAACGTGACGCGGACGGTTTATTTTACATATCAAAAACCAAAACTGGTAAAAGGGGCCGCCAAGTTCCGAATGGTTCGGCCCTTCAAAGGAGTGATATCAACACACCAAAACATTCGCCAAGTTAATCGCACCGATTAATAATTCGAATAATAAATGAAAACTAGAACATTGCTACTTTCGGTAGCAATGTTCAAGTTTTCATTTAACGTCCAAAGTATTATTCGGTGCGATTAAGTTGGCGAATGTTTTGGTGTGTTGATATCACTCCTTTGAAGGGCCGAACCATTCGGAACTTGGCGGCCCCTTTTACCAGTTTTGGTTTTTGATATGATATCACTCCTTTTATTAAATTGTGTATTGATTCAACTCTACTACAGTGCAGATGAGTAATAAAGTGCCACGTCAACAAGAAATTGGTTTTCAACAATTTGCTACTACCTTTTGCCTATAGGCCGAACCATTCTCAACTTAATCACCTCTTTATTGGTTTTTGGTTTGGTTTTAATTTTTTTGTAATTTGTTGTATTTAGTTAGTTTTGGTGTGTTGCTATCACTCCTTTGAAGGGCCGAACCACTATCAACTTGGTGGCCTCCTTACCAATTTTTGGCTTTGTTTATTTTGCTTTGTTTTTACGCTTGGTTTATTTTTCGTTAATTGGAGGTGAATACAATTTCTTTGCAACGTTGTTTAGATTTATTGTGATACACTAGTGTGTGCCTCGGCACGTACGTCAGTATACACGTTCTCATTGTCCGAACTTAGGCCATCCAATGAGAGACGATGCCGACAATAGTAACAATGGTTATAACAATATTTTCGTACTTACGCGCCCTCCCACGCCATCCCTGTTACGCCCCCAGGCTCCAAACCATAAAGGTACGCAGTTCGTATTGTAGTGCACTCATTCGTCCAATTTCATAGCTGAAAGCCTTCCAGTTATCTCGGAATCGATGAATAATCACCCTATAGGATTTAACATGGTGATGAGCGGACTAGCTAGCTAGTTAGTAACACATTTTCAACGTTATTGAAGGGCTGATTTTGCATTGAAAGCAGCATAGCTGGCATTCAAACACGAGTTAATTTTTGTCAGGTGGGTCATTGCTCTTGATTTCAACACAACTTAAGCTTTTGTACCGCATTATTATTTTTCCCCAAGTACCTGAAATGTGCCCAACTATGCTTCAAGATATAAGACACTGACGCAATGGCGTCGCGCTACCATGTATTTCAACCTCGACAATTGAATTGATGTGATGTTTGTTGTGATGTTTGTTGCCTAACTTGGCGCGACACTCTAGAGTGTGTCTAGATGTAGACTTACTGTTCTTGCAGTCTAGTGTAAGTGGCGAGTAATTTTAAACAGCTGGCGAGTTGATTAGTTTTAGTAATCTTCGTCTGCCACCAGAATATTAGAACTGTATGACCATTTACCATTCCGTGAGTTTGTAGTATGTGTTCATGATTGAATGATTAACGTTAACCTCGGGAGAGCCAAGTGAAGAGGGATGGGCTGATTGAGTGAGCGAAGCGAATGAAAATCAGCGTTTGTTAGACAGTGCGCTCAAAAATCGGATTAAATAGACTTAAGCATGCGAAACATGGGGATACAATACGCCAAACCATGTCCATTTGGCTGGTGTTAACGGCTAATTGGGCAATAGCAAACGTAATAATTATGAATTAGAAAATTTATAGACTATCCAGACAAAAAAGGTAAAGGTGGCTATTAGACAGTGGAATTCTTTGTATTCACAGGCCTATGAAAGTTGTGATATCCACCCAAAACCAAATCTGGTATAAGAGCAGCCGCCAAGTTTCCAAGAAGGGTCGGCCTTTCAAAGTAGTGATATCATTCAACCAGGGAAAGGCCGCCAAGGTTAATCCTATTGGCCAAGTTAATCGCACGGAATAATACTTTGGACGTTAAATGAAAACTTGAAGATTGCTACCGCTAGTAGCAATCTTCTAGTTTTCATTTAACTTTGGAACTATTAGTAGGTGCAATTAACTTGGCTAATAGGATTAACCTTGGCGGCCTTTCCCTAGTTGAATGATATCACTACTTTGAAAGGCCGACCCTTCTTGGTAACTTGGCGGCTACTCTTATACCAGATTTGGTTTTGGGTGGGTTCATTTAATAGAAAAATATAATTTTACAAATAATGGCAAAAAAATCAGTGAGGGCAAAAAATAAACCATCTACGGGACTTTCAAATCCTCTCAGATAAAATATGAAATTTGAATAAAATTGGAGAAGGTAAAAAGTGTTTTTTTTTTTCAAATGGCTTAAATAACCAAAAAAATCTATTAGTTTCTATGTTTTACTAAGGAAATTTGGAAATTAAGCCAACAGCGAAAATCATACACTAGAAATAACGTAGTTCAGTAAGCTACCTTTATGCTCTTACGTTTCGTCGGAGTGGCTTGACCCGGATTCGAACCAGCTACCCAGCTCGCCCCCAGATCACATGCATAGCGCCTTAGTCGCTATGGCCACATCCTCAACTGGCATAAAGATAACTCACTGAACCCGTTATTAAGGTCACAACCGTGACCAGGGCTCCATTCGACCGAAATTCACTCGGCCTAGTCAATGGAGAGGGAAGACAGATCATACACTTACAAGGCCCAATAAAGGAGAAATAAATAGACATAAATCGCTGGAAATAATACTAAGGAAATTTGGAAATTAAGCCAACAGCGAAAATCATACACTAGAAATAACGTAGTTCAGTAAGCCACCTTTATGCACTTAAGTTTCGTCGGAGTGGCATAACCCGGATTCGAACCAGCTACCCAGTTCGCCCCCAGATTACTTGCATAGCGCCTTAGTCGCTATGGCCACATCCTCAACTGGCATAAAGAACTGGCACTGAACCCGTTATTAAGGTCACAACCGTGACCAGGGCTCTTTTCGACCGAAATTCACTCGGCCATAGTCAATAGAGAGGGAAGACAAATCATACACTTACAAGGCTCAATAAAGGAGAAATAAATGCACGGGATATTGATCTGATTGAAGCCGTGCAGCGTAGATTTACGAATGGCCTCCTGGGTATGCGTGACGTTGCCTACCGGGACAGACTTAAAAAGCTTTATCTGGAACTTTTGGAGCTGAGAAGAATTAGATTTGACTTAATATTGACATTTAAAATTCTCCATAATTTGATATCTGTAGATCTTCCATTCTTTGATTTCCCTGATTGTCCTATAAGCACACGGGGGCACAACTGGAAACTTACTGTTCCGGCCTCTCGTCTTGACTGTCGCCGGAACTTCTTCGCAGTTCGAATTGTCCCAATTTGGAATGCTCTGCGGGCCAGCACTGTGAATGCAACAACAATTCCGACTTTCCGTAGAATGTTGGAATCTGAACCATTGCACAGATTTCTTAAGCGACCACTTCCGGCTTATCCCTAACTCTTTTGTTCTTTCATTAAAACCATAACTTGTCAGGAACGGTGTAAGTGGTTCCCCAACCCTTCCGACCTCCTTCCACTTACCGGTGGTAAATTATATTATTATTATTATTATTATTATTATTAAATCACTGGAAATAATACTAAGGAAATTTGGAAATTAAGCCAACAGCGAAAATCATACACTAGAAATAACGTAGTTCAGTAAGCCACCTTTATGCTCTTACGTTTCGTCGGAGTGGCATGATCCGGATTCGGACCAGCTACCCAGTTCGCCCCTAGATCACTTGCATAGCGCCTTAGTCCGCTGGTTCGAATCCGGGTCATGCCACTCCGACGAAACGTAAGAGCATAAAGGTAGCATACTGAACTACGTTATTTCTAGTGTATGATTTTCGCTGTTGGCTTAATTTCCAATTTCCTTAGTATTATTTCCAGCGATTTATGTCTATTTATAAGTTTCTATGTTTGTTAAGCAACCAGCAACTGGCAAAATTATGTTTTTTTAATGTTTTTTATTATTATTATGATTATCAGTTACGTCATGAACTAGTTAGGTACTGCAAATGGCTGCAACCCAGCCGAAAATAAATAAAAATAATAAACACATATCAAGGAATTGTTGTTAAAATGACGTCACTTCCGGTATGTATGGGCGCCGCCATCTTGGATGACATCACTTCCGGTACGTCAAACTATTCCTTGATCTGTGTGTATTGTATGCATTGTATTTATTTATTTTCAGCTGTGTTGCAGCCATTTGCAGTAACTAGTTCATGAGGCTGTGGATTGTTTTGTTAACCCTAATAAAAATAAAAAATAAATTAAAAAAACATCTTGTCAGTTGTTGGTTACAGAACAAACGCAGGAAGGAATATATGTTTTGTTTGCGTTCAAGTTATCGATTAACGAATGCCTAAATTACGAAAAGGGGGGGCGGAGTCGTGGGGGGGGGGGGTTAGGTAGGAAAAAAAACCCACACTCTTCAACGATCGGTTCACCCCGTGCCGCATTACGCAGTCCAATTCTATTCTTAGCCACTGCAATCCACAGACGGGGTTTTCAAAATTTGTTTTCATTGGAGTGCATTGTAAACACAATTGAACGACCCGCACGATTCATTCTTATTGACTGGAGCAATCCCGATGGCAATTGTCAGTGACCTTCAACGTCCCTTAAGGTTAGCCAAGTTCAGAAACGGGCGCCAAACTGTCACATCGAATGATAGTGCCTTTGTCTCCATTTCCATCGAGTAACCGTTTGCATAAGAAAAAGAATGATTGATCGAACGGTGAGGAGGTGGGGGGAGGGGGATGTTGGGGGAGGGGAGAGGGTTGTAGGGAAGGCTGATGGAATCAAAGTCGTATAAACAAACGAGAATGATTTCGGCAATAACGTGTAGCAGCAACCGTAGCTATTTGTGCAGAGTGATGCATATTGTCTTACGACAGATGCATTTTCGTAATCATCTCGCTTCGGCAATGTCGCAGCTAAAAGCCAGAATCTGAAACTATACAACATGGCGTCGGTGATGGCCTATTGTCAGCTCGTACAGATAACAGTCAATAATGATAGTTCGGAACCAACCAGGAAAACAGTTTCGTCACGAGAAATTCTTGAGTTTATTATCATAGATATTACGAATGCCCGCATTTCCCCAGCGACGTCATGGGTAGTTATCCAGCTAGTGTTGTTACCATGGTAACATCAGGTCGCCATTGCGCTGTGACTCGCGACTAAATTCTAGCAGCGAGAATTCGAATTTCGTAAACGCGCCCTTAGGGTGCAGTAAACAGTTTGGATAGTGTTTAGGAGTATTTGGAAAGGATTAGGAGTGTTTGGATAGGTGTAGGAGAGTTTGGATAGATTTAAGAAAATTTTGAAAGGTTTAGGAGTGTCTGGATAAGTTTAGGATAATTTGGATAGGTTTTGAATAGTTTGGAGAGGTACAGGAGAGTTTGGATAGGTTTAGGAGAGTTTGGAAAGGTTTATGAGTGTTTGGATAGGTTTCAAAAGGTTTAGGAGAGTTTGCATAGGTTTAGGATAGTTTAGGAGAATTTGGATAGGTTTAGGAGAGTTTGGATAGGCAGGAGAGGTTTAAGTTTAGATAGGTTTAAGAGAGTTTGGATACGTCTAAGAGAGTTTAGAAATGTTTATGAGTGTTTGGATAGGTTTCAAACAGTTTAGGAGAGTTTGAATAGATTTAGGAAAGTTTAGGCGAGTTTGGATAGGTTTAGGAGAGTGGATAGGTAGGAGAGGTTTAAGTTTAGATAGGTTTAAGAGAGTTTGGATACGTTTAAGAGAGTTTGGAAGGTTTATGAGTGTTTGAATAGGTTTAGGAAGGTTTAGATAGGTCTATAGGAGAGATTGGGAGTGACGGACTGCCTGTATAAACATGCTAGGAAAAGAATTGCTAGTTCAGCCTATGGTATGTAGACGGCACCTGTGGTTCCATTTCGATTTTTCGTATCACTCATCACCCTATGAACAACATTATTTTGTGTATTAGGCCAAGTTTGACGTACCTAAAGATTACTTAGTAAATTATCGTTGATAAAAGTTATAGGCCTAATTACTGAAATATAGGCCTGTGTGGCACCATCCAGTAGAGATTATAAACACGACGGAAAGCCAAATGGGCTCAAAAGGTGATAAATAAATACAGGTACAAACCTATTTCCGTTACCTTTTGGACTTAAATATCAGACTGCCTGAGTGGGAATTGAACCCACGACCATTGAGATCAAAAGCCGAAGTCACACCGCTCAGCCATACTGACACGACCAAAAGGAAACATTCATAGGCAGCATTTAACAAGTACATATATAAAGACCGTGTCAGTATGACTGAGCGGTTGGACAACGGCCTTTGGTCTCAAAATTTCAAAAGGTAACGTAAATGGGTTTGCATTTGTATTTACTTATCCAGTAGAGGGGCACATAGGCTGTCCTCACATCCTGTAGGGAAAAAAAGTAGCCACATATCCACTCTCTTCCCTAGCCATTTGCGTCAATGAATGATTTATTTTAGTTTAAGTCAGCGCTGGAACTTCTTCATTGATTTACCGTACTACTGTTTCCAGGAGTGGCATAAAGGGCCCTATCCCGCGGCGTAACGAACCTGTAGCGCCTGATGCCCGAGTGTTTAATCACGTTCCATTTCTCGTTGTAGGTCGCGAACCCATTCAGGCAGTTGTCGAACGAGCGGTCATAATTTCTTTCATGGCCAACGTTCCTTAAAACTGTGCTAATTCGAATTTTAGATAATAAATGCGTGGGATAAGTCACTCATGCAAAAATATCTCCTTCTGTCGAACAGCATCATTGAGGCGAGGAAGCTCTCTCACTTCTTCAAGACAAGGCCGACTGATGAAGAAATCACGCGTTTTTGCCTTCCGGCTCCACGCCAATTCTCGCGCAGGTTAGGAACTTAACTCTCTTAGGATCACTGGTAATATAAGGTCCTGGAGATGTCGAATCAACTGGGGCCCGAGAAGAGAAAACCGCAGTTTCACTCCCAGACGGCCTTGTGACAATATATGAAACACGAAGCAAGAGTTACGACGTGGATAGTCCAAGGTCCTACGGACGTTTATGCATTCATAGGGTCCTGTCATTGCAGGTCCGTTACTAAAGATGTTTGAGAATGTCCATTTGAGCAGTGTTTCGTTCAAAGAGGCTTTGAATGTAATGGAGCTCAGTTGGTTGAAATCACTATAACAACCTTTCTTCAGTCCGCAATTGCTTTGCCGGCGAAGCATCAAATTTTTTTTTTAATAAGCGTCTCCTGACGGAAACAGTCCAGCAAGTCATGTAGCACAAGAAATCGTTTTAATTTTAGGCTCTATTTCTAGTCTTTATCACAAAATTAACACAACAAAGCTAAAAATGTGCAGGGCACCACTGCTAGCCAACTTGTCAACGACGTCTTGAAAATATCCAGGATGGCACTTGACAAGTTGGCTAGCACTGGTCTCCCTGCGTATTTTTAGCTTTTGTTGTGTTAATTTTGTGATAAAGTCTCGAAATAATAAAGTCGAAAATAAAAACGTTTTCTTATGTTACATGTCTTGCTGGACTGTATTTAACAAAAAAAAAATTATTTGTATTAGTATAAAATTTTTGTTTGAATTTATGTTTTTTTTCCAAACTTGTATTGCGATGCGAATTTCCAACGTAAACGAGATTTTCTTTAAAAAAAAACACTATAGACAGCAAACCAAATAAAAATCGGCTTTTTTAAAACAATTTCTTCGAGATGGCGAAGGCGGTTTCCACGAAAGCACCTGTTTGATTACACGGGTGTACCATTCATACCCAAACCCTCAGTTTCTCCCCCCCCCTCCTCCTACTCTCTGTGCCTCACAAATGGTCAATTAAGGACATCTGGACAGTTCCACGGGGATTTCGTGGCCTACCTGATCGTTAACCTTTGAATGAATCATCAGATTGGGAGCTACATGTTGGAGAATGGCTGGACCTGGGAAGGAGTGGGTGTTTGTAAACCCTGCCCCTGTGCGGTGCCCTTTCTGGTAGGTATTGGGTTTTTTCTTTTGTATCGGGTCTTATTATTTATAGTAAGAAAACCCGTTAGTGAGAAAAGCAATAAGACTCTCAAATTTGCGACGTTTCGGGCTTATTGATTGACACTGTGTGACATTTAGGCGTGTTTTCGGACTTAAGACCCTGTGGCACTGGTGACCCTAAAGGCACTGACCATAGCATTACGAGTGTTATACGGAAAAATTGGTCAAATGGTCAGGGCACGAAAGACCTAAACGTTCACCTTTTCTGTACTATAACCACGGCTCCCACGCCAAAATCGCTAATTTTTTAATATTTTTTTTATGACATAACGGATCCAAATTGTATGACAATTTTATAACAAATCGGCATCTTCTTTTCTCTTTTAACCAATTTAAGGACAATTTTTAACCCACTTTTTCGTTTTTAACACTTGGTGTTGGGTGACTTTGTGTTTGGGTGGTTAAACAAAATGATAACGTGACTTACAATTTTTCATGATACTCTCCAAGGTTCTGAAAAAAAATCTTGGATCTCTCATCCCCACCGACGTAAGGTCCCAAATAATCTGACCCACCCCCTCACTCCAAACTGAGCGTTACTTATGACTAGGCTACCTGTGGATGGTAGTCTGTCTATAGCCAAATGATGTCTAAATGTTTGGAAATGTGTCACATTTTCAATGAAAGGAAAGGTTGGTTTAACACATGTTCTTGTAAACATTCTAAGATGTGGTTTTTAGACCCCCTAGTGACCAGGCGTTTTTTTTTTTTTTTTTAGAAATCTTGAGTTCCTTACGGGCCACTCGTAATACAAGTTTTTCTCTTAGTGTGAATTTTTTACAGCGTTTTCCAGAAATTTCTAATATTTTGTGATCTTTATGACACAACAAAATTTTATGACAATTTTATGACATTTCGAAAAAATCAAAGAATTTTATGAACGTGGGATCCCTGTATAACGCACGCTATAGAGCAGTGACATTTGCCGCCATATTGGCACCAGATTGGCATCAGTATGGGTTTTGGAGGGCATAACTACAAGGTGCACTACATAAAAATGGAGGGAAAAACAACGGAAGAGCGGATTTCTTAGGCTTAAAATAACGTTGTTTTCTCCAACAACAAAAATCGCGCGTTTTAGGTCTAAAAAAATCACTCTTCGCAGCATCGGCTTCAGTATGATGCCCTTCTGTTTCTCTCTGCAGTGCCCCTTGCAGCTAACCCATTAAGGCTCCAGCATAGAGTTAGTTATACACAATAATACTACGTTGTGTCACTAACTTACACGAAAGACACAAGGTCAAAAGCTGAAAACTGCTTCAAAAACGATTAAGACACAAAGTTCCAGGTGCCGAACCCACAATTTTTTTAGTTACTGAATCAGGCAAGTTAAAGTCACTTTTTATTCTACGCAAACCAATGAAGTTCATTAGCGTTGCAATAAACTTAGAATTGAGACTCGAACCCAGGGAAATCACCTTAGGCTCGAATCCCAGGTATAACCTGAATCGCAGAAGGGCATATCTGAGATTGGTTCCAGTTTGGAACTCGCTCCCAAATGATATTGTTTCGGCACCGTCGTTACATATCTTCCACAAAAAAAACGTAATTTGTATGATTTAAGGGCAGACTTACTGCGCCCTGAAAACTGCTCTTGAGGCCAGCCACACCCCCATTTTCCTTTATTCCAAATTTCTTCTTTTTCAATCCCTTTTTCTTCCCTGAAGAAGTATTGAAATTCTTTTTAAAATTTTGACGTGCATTTGCTAATGCGAATTTGCTTATTGTGTGTGCAGCGCATCTTGAGTCCTGCAGATATTTTATGATTGGCTAAGTCTTCCTGGAGGGAGCGGCTTTAATCGACGGCCGCCATTGTTTTTGTATTATCTTGGATATCAACAAGGCACTCTGCTACCAAAAATATACAATCTATTATCTGTGACCGTTCTGGGGCGAACTCAAGATAGGCCGCGGACACTATAAGTTTGTTTTTAAAAATGGCGTGCTTTAGTGGTCCACCCGACCCTTGCATGTCCATTTTGATCTTTTAACTGGAGAAAAGAAAATTTTATTATTATTATTAATATTACTATAACTTCTTAAAAATGGGAAAAAGTAAAATGAAAGGCCGAACGCTTCACACAGTATAAAAATTCTAGCGCAAATGCTCAAAATGGCGTGTGTGGTTAAAACTTAATTACAATTCGGAATTAACGAAGGCACAAAATAATTAAAAACCCAGGCAAATCGAGTGAGGAATGCTTTCATAAAGATTTCTCACACGTATAAAACCGATTTACGGGCAACACAGAATAAAATCCAACTGACACATTCAACGAATTACTCAAAGATTAGCAGGATTACACAAAGCTTATTTAAAAGCCGAAAAGCGGATAATACGAACAGTAAAATCGTTAGCAAACTCCTCAGTAAAGTCGCTAGGGGTGAGCCAGGATGGGCCATGACCCTCCCCCCCCTTCCCAAATATTTGACGGCCCTCCCACCGCCCACCCCCCTGACCCCAACACTCAGGTGACCACCAGAAAATAAAATAACTTGTCGCGTAACTTAAAATCAAATGAATAAACCGAGCTTTTATTTAAAAAATTTTATTTTAGTTTATTTATTTACGTTTTATGTAGCAACTCTGTAATATATATGTGTAGCCTATTTATTTTTTATGTTTATGGGACGTAATTTAGGAAAAAAAACTTCACTGTATTGAAACTAACGTTACGTCCGAGTTGAATTAAACGGAACAGAACTGTCTAACGCGGCTGCCTTGACAAAAAAGTGATTGGCTCACTCTGTTTCCAGATTTCCCCCCCCCCCCCCCAACAATTCAGTCCTGACGCCGTCACTGATACTCCTACACCGAATGCTTGCTCCCTGAAAAAATCACACGAAGGCACAACTTTTATAGCGTTTGGGAAACAAAAATCGACGAATGATTTCAAGAAAGTAAGAACTGTAACAAGCAATGGATCACACAAACCCTCTTAACCAAATTTAGGAAGAAATAAATCTTACCCAAGTAAAGAATACCATCCAATTTCAGTAAAACCTGCATGCAATGGTATAGCCCTGGCGTGGTTTCACCAAAAACCAACACCCACATTGGCTACAACCGAACTGCTCGGGGCACATTTCTCCAAAAGCCGGCGAGTTTAAATGCTTGCAGATGATTTGCATGTTAGGGGACAACAAACCACGTCTCAACACTCGATTCGTAATAAAAATCCCCCCAACACGCAATCCACGCACAAATTCCGAACTAAAACAAATAAAACTGGAATTTTTACAAATAAACCAAACTTAAAGATGCCGCTTCACCATTTCGATGGCGTTGCCCATATTCTAAACACAGCATCCACGTTCCAGATTCTCCGTCATCCAATAGGATGATGTGGGTCACGTGATCTCGTTTTAGTTATGAAAATTCGCGGCGCTGCTGAGAAATGTTGTTCCCCCCCCCCTTTTTTTTTTAATTTACCGCTATTTTCTTTATATTGATCGAAGATTCTACGGTGCTGCATCTAGGCGTCGAAAAGGAAAAAAGACGCCTTTAACCCTATAGAGCAGTGACATTTGCCGCCATATTGGCACCAGTATGGGTTTTGGAGGGCATAACTACAAGGTGCACTACATAAAAATGGAGGGAAAAACAACGGAAGAGCGGATTTCTTAGGCTTAAAATAACGTTGTTTTCTCCAACAACAAAAATCGCGCTTTTTTGGCCTAAGAAATCACTCTTCACAGCATCGGCTTTAGTATGACGCCCTTCTGTTTCTCTCTGCAGTGCCCCTTGCAGCTAACCCATTAAGGCTCCAGCATAGACTTATATACAATAATACTACGTCGTGTCACTCATCTATACAGAGACAAGACAAAGTAAAGTTAAAAAAGAAATATCGTCATATTTACGTATTACAAACGCGCAGCAAGGCCAGCTAGGCGGGAAGGGACCAGACAGTCCTGGAGCACACCTCGCCAAGCCACGCCAGACAACCCTACGATGGAGAAAAGGACGCGTCCGGTCTATGCACAGAGCCGACGATAGCCAGGATGGGTCGGAAACGCGCCATATTGACGAAATAACCCTGCAACCTGTCTCGTTTTCAAGAAAAATGTTCGTAGCCTACTGTCGTCTTAGTGCTTTTGTTATGTGGGCTTGTTTTTTTTTAATATATATATATGTATGTGGCGATTAGCAACGGCGTATAGAGCAGCGTCAAGTGACGTCATATTGGCTACGAGACACCATTTGGAGGTAATAGCTACAAGGTGCACTAGATTAAAATCTAACGGAAAACAACGGCACTTCTAGTCAAGACAGTGCTTTGAGAGCGGATTTCTTAGGCTTAAAAGAACGTTGTTTCTCCAACAACAAAAATCGCGCGTTTTAGCCTTAAGAAATCCAGTCTAATAGCATTAGCTTCAATAAGACGATCTTCCTTTCTCCCTCCAGTGCTCCTTGCAGCTAACCCAGTTACTAGCTCCACCATTGAGTTATACACCATAATACTACGTTGTGTCACTGCCCTATTTATTGGTACTCTTAGCGAGTTGTGTTGCATTGTCGTTACATACAAGCTTCTTTAGCATCAACAGACGACATTCTGAGCATTCCATCATGCAGAAACAAAAATATCTTAAGTCTCAACGCACACCTCAAGTAGGAAGCACAGCCCAGTAGTCAGAGTGGTCATCTGTCACTCTGTCAGCCAATGATCCCCCGGCTAGAATACCACGATCGCCTAAAGTTTACTAAAAAAATTTATCTAATGACACGAAGAGGATTGGTATACAGATCACTGTTTCCTCAAAGGCTAGTTTTTTTTTTTTAAGTAAGTAAGTAGTTTATTACGATGGCTCAAAGTTCATGGTGAACTTGTGTGTGCCGAATAAGTCAGGTACAATAGAGCAGCAAGAGAGATACTCACAAGGGGCACTAGATTGAAATGGTGGGTTAAACAACGACACTTCTAGTCAAGCCAGTGCTTTGAGAGTGGATTTCGTAGACTTAAAAAACCGTTGTTTTCTCCAATCCCTTATGCTGCTTAGGTTGCAATAGGAAAATAAAGATACTACTTGCTTTAAAATGTCAGCAACTGCCAACAAATCGACAAAAATCGCGCGTTTTAGGCCTAAGAAATCCAGTTTAATGGCATTGGCTTCAGTAAGACGATCTTCTTTTCCCCCACCAGTGCACCTTGCAGCTAACCCAGTTACTGGCTCCACCATAGAGTTATACACAATAACACTACGTCGTGTCACTGCCCTATGTTAGGCTCATAATAACGAATAATATGGAGGTAATATAGAACACAGTATTTCTTGACAAATACTATTTTCAACATAAATCCATACTATAGGCATCAGACACAAAAATAAACACAACGTAACAGTTTAAGTACAAAAAAAAAATAATAATCACTAAATGCACATTCCACATTTATGTATAGTATATCTATGTATATACACACTATATTAATCAAAAAAAAATCAGACCGAAGGTTTATCTGGGCATTGTTTAATCGATTTCTTGATTAAGCAAGAAGTAATCGCATAGTTTATTTTTGATCTCATTTATCCCATCAATTTGGATTTAATTATCCTAAAGCATTGGTGTCGTATTAAATTAGCATATTAGCGTATTAAATTAGCATATAGAGCAGTGACATTTGCCGCCCTATTGGCACCAGTATGGGTTTTGGCGAGCATAACTACAAGGTGCACTATATAAAAATGGAGGGAAAAACAACGGAAGAGCGGATTTCTTAGGCTTAAAATAACGTTGTTTTCTCCAACAACAAAAATCGCGCGTTTTAGGTCTAAGAAATCACTCTTGACAGCATCGGCTTCAGTATGACGCCCTTCTGTTTCTCTCTGCAGTGCCCCTTGCAGCTAACCCATTAAGGCTCCAGCATAGAGTTATGTACAATAATACTACGTCGTGTCACTGCTCTATACCAGAGCAATTGAAAGTTTAAAAAATGGTGCAATTCGCATGATTTACCACCGAGTACATAACGGAAAGACTTGTTTTACTGCTGTTGGCCGAACTAACAGATGCCTCAGAATCGCATATTTCTTCTAAGGGACCGGTAATTATTTATGGCCGGGGGGGGGGGGGGGGGGCGGGGGGAAAAGAAAAATTTACCACCAAATTTTCGATGACCCCCTCCCCTTCCAGAACCTGAAATAAATTTGACCCACCTCAAGGCCCAAAAATAATGCGAAACCCCCCACCCCCCCTCGGAAAAAAAAGAGCTTTTCGTATACCTATTGAGACTGTCTGTATAGATGACCTCCTGTAGCCAAGATTTAGTGCTGTACCCAAATTAATTAATTAGCTCTCCGTACCGACAGTAACCAATAGTTGTAAGGAAACGTGTCTCGTTTTTAACGAAAAGACACGTTGGGTTAAAAATGTTCTATAAAATGTTCCTTATACCCATCTCTTGTCAAGAGTCATACAAGTATGATCAACACAGTGTTTGCTTGCGTGCCGACATCCATAACATAGCAAGCACTGAAAGACAGAAGAAGCCAAGAAACCAGGTGCCAAGGCTTTTCTACAAAGTTCTTTGTACGTAAAAAGTGTAATTGCGGTACTGGTACCAGCAGCTCCAAAACCTTGTCATCACATCACATCATGGGGGGGGGGGGTCTGGGTGGCTTGCTGATGCGTTTTTAGAAATTTTGACTGTTGAAAGTACCATTTTTGAGGCCCCAAAAAATAACTTTTTCTTCCAGTTTGGCCAGTGTGTTTTAACCCCCTCCCCCTCTTGACGGGAACTGCAAAATTTATGACCCCCCCCTCGAGAGGGTCCAAAAAATGCATGAACCCCAATTTCCTCCGCCCGCCCCCCTCCCCCCCTCCCGTCGATGAATAATGACCAGTGCCTAATTATGGCACACGCTAGTGTGTTACCCGACAAGATTCAACGCCAACACGAAAGTCCGTCCTATCCAGTTAGTGTATGTAATGAGCATGCACACCACTAAAAAAATGTTAAGCAATTTTCAGATTTTTCATTTAACCTTCGAACTGTTACCTGGTGGGATTAACTAGGTGGTCGAATGAGAGCCAATAACTAGGTGGTCGAATCAAAGCCAATAACTAGGTGGTCGAAGCACTAGCGTATTTCTTGATACACACTTCTGTTGGAGGGTTACCCCTTTAACTCTAACGAGTTTCGAGCGCACAATGCGTCTATTTTATGCCACAGAATCAACGCTAAACCATGCACTTAGACATTTTCGGCTTGCAGTTCTCCAATTGTCATTTGCACTTATAGTTCACCAGTCACGTTTTTTGATGCCAGTTTTATTCGCCTATCTTTTTCGTATTTGCCGGAAGAAAACCATACGAAAAAGCTTTTATCTCTCAGCCATACGCCCATTTGTCTGTCTAGCTGTTACTCAGTCGTCCTGTTTCCAGTAACGTTCAGTACGTATTAAACTTTCGTTCACGTTATGACAAAAACCCTGGTCGTTGATGCCTTTATTTATTCATAGCCTCCCAACAGTAAATCTTCTTTAAGGCAGAATGGGGGTCGACCTCGTGACCGGGGTAGGGTGGGTGGATTCGGGGGGCTAGAGAGAATGGAGTGGTAGGGGGTGGGGGTTGAGGGGGGGGGGCAAGCTTTTACGGCCTATCGGGAATTAGTGGCAGTCGTAAAGCCGCCATCTTGAGGTTGTTTTCCTTTCAACGCTCGTTTCACAACAACGTATAACCTGAAACGCCCAACAAATTTTGTCGTTACTCGCCACCAGAGCCTCGGGTTTTACAACAGTCGTGAACTCGGGGTTTTTGTTGCTGAGGGTCTCCTGCGAACCGAGGGGTGGGTAACCCGCCTCGAGTAAGTGATTCGTTGGCGGTGTAACCTGCAAAATGTAAACGGCCGGGAGAGTGTTACTGTGTCTCCTTCTCTTAAAGGGATGTAAACGTACAGAATTTGAAGGAAATGGCTGTTAAAAGGGACTATCTTTCCAAGAATTGGTGCAAAGCGATTGCGACGTTATTTATATACCAGGGGTCCTCAAAGTTTTCAAACTGATGGCCAAGCAGCAGAGTTGCGTATCTTTCGCCGGCCGGATTTTCCCTCGTCTGGTCCTATAGAGCAGTGACACGACGTAGTATTATTGTATATAACTCTATGCTGGAGCCTTAATGGGTTAGCTGCAAGGTGCACTGCAGAGAGAAACAGAAGGGCGTCATACTGAAGCCGATGCTGTGAAGAGTGATTTCTTAGACCTAAAACGCGCGATTTTTGTTGTTGGAGTAAACAATGTTGTTTTAAGCCTAAGAAATCCGCTCTTCCGTTGTTTTTCCCTCCATTTTTATGTAGTGCACCTTGTAGTTATGCCCTCCAAAACCCATACTGGTTCCAATATGGCGGCAAATGTCACTGCTCTATAGGTTGTTCCACATTATGTTTTGCAGGAAACTGACTGTATGACGCCACTTTTCCATCCACTAAGACTGCAAAAATCACATAAATATCCCACTCGTATAGTCCCATACTAGGGATGGGTCGGTTTCGTTTTTTTTGACTTCGGTTCCGGTTTCATTTTTTACGCCAACAAAACCGCGGTTTCGGTTTCAGTATCGGTTTTTGCCACCATTCTCCCCAACCAGCTATTTTTCTAGTTTTGTTTTTCTTGTAACAGAAGTATTACTAGCTTCTAACGCCTGCTTTCACTTTTAGCAGCGTCATAGACCATGGTCCTATAGATGTGGCACCATATTCGTCTGCTATGATTTAATGATTAGGCAGCTTCGTTGTCATTTATACTTAGAAAATGCTAATTTTTTTTTTTAATTAGAAAATCAAATCAATTTTTGATTTTTTCGAACACCGTACGAAAAACCGACACAAAATCCAAATCGGTTTCGGTTTCGGTTACCGACCCATCTCTATGATATACACATGTTTTTGCACTCGTGGTACAAGGAAACGTGGCCTCATGCAGTTTCCTGCATACATAACCCCTTCCCCCCCCCCACCCCGGTTCCCGGGTGTAGTAAGGAATGACCTTGCCCCAATATCAAACACTGTTTAAGTTGAGGTTTTGTCGATTGAGATAACAGTCCTTCTTCACCCCTTCTCCAAAGTTACGGTTGCTCCTAACTGACTAAACACCTTATTCCCCAGGCACCACTGTTGAAAACTGTGTGGCCTTATACTTCTCACTTGGCAATATATCGAGATTTAAATTTGTAAACTCCAATGCACAGTGGCAAGCCAGAGGCTTATTATCAGCCATTCCGGAAAGAAGTCGACATCTTCCTAGTTTCGAAAAAGTAACCTTCACTTCACTTATAGGGCAGAGATCGCTAAACTTTTCAGGCTGAGGGCCGTTTAGCATATTTGCTTATCTTTGGCGGGCCAGATTTTTTCTTATCTCGATCTATAATGGGATCCAGTGGTGACCATCATTCCGCCTCCCACCCTCCACCTATCCCCATTAGGTTTAGTGACGATTAAACCAGTCTTAAATCCCTACATTTTCCCACCCAAACTTTCCATCAGTGAGAAGTTGCTCCTCACTGCTTCCTCCTCGGGGCTGGGGGGGGGGGGGGGGTGTTGGCAAGAATCGTGGTTTTGCTTCTCACTTGCCAATAATGCAGATGCTGGTGATTCCTGAAAGCAGTCTAGATTATCAAAAGTAACCCCGATTCTGAAGGATAAGCAAGTGAATAATCATACATAATGGAAAATAAAGCGCGGTCCAGACAAAAGTGCTTGGTGGGCAGCATCTGGCCCCCGGGCCGTAGTTTGGGGATCCCTGATTTAGGGGAAAGGAAAATGTACCATCAAAAGTATAAACAATGGGATGATCTGCTGTTAGACATACTAACCGAAAATAGGAATTAAAAAAAATTCTTGCCGAAACCCGGGATCGAACCAGGGACCTTTAGAT
>JAHWFP010264278.1:76718-92571 GCA_023313725.1 Lithobius niger
CGAGCGAATATCCCCGTTAAATCGGCTAGACTCCAGACGCTCGAGCTAGAACTATCTCAAGAGGCTACGAGTCGAAATCGAAGCGTCACATCAGTCGGCATTAATTTCTGCGCGTTCCAGCAAAACAGTGGCGGTCTCCGTGTCATGTTTTGGTGATGCAATAACTAAATTGTCGTATCGGACGTACATAACGTATTCTTACCGCAATTCTTGTGTTTAGTTATTGTGTAACTGATCCAAAAGTAAAGCATGCAAGTCAAAATGGATGTAATTGCCCTTTATTTAATTTAATTTAAAACAACAACAATTGCCCTTTAATTTAATTTAATTTAAAACAACAACAATTAAAAGAAAAAAAGAACAATTTTATCACTTTTTTTTTAATTGCGCAGTTTAATTCCGTGGACTTATTTTTTCTCGGACCTTTTTACCCCCGATTTTTTTTTCCCCGGGCCTTTTTTCCCGGTGTTTTCTTCCACCCACCAGATGCCACTGAAAAAAAAAATTCGATCTCAAATGATGTTATGGTGGAGTTAAATAAAACCGAAAAACTGCAGCTGTAGACAAAGTACACAACCGTAATTTGTATTGATTAATTTCGAATGCCACAAAAAAGTTGTCAAGAACGTCGTTGTTTCAACAATTTAAACGAATCCCCCCCCCTTACATTGTGATACTCTCAGTTCTGAATCGTGTTCACGAAAACGGAAAAATGACACCAAAGTCAGTCTTTTGACGTAAGTATGGGCCCCTGGAGCCCTCCTTTAGGCAGTCTGATTGTGGCAAAGCATGTCGGACACTACAGTTTCGTATTCAGAGCACGAAGACCTAAAAAATGACACCAAGAACAGCCTCCCGATTATGACCTAAAAAGCACCCTCGTTTGGTGGTTCTTTGAGAACCCAACCCCACTAAATGCACCAAACAGCAATAGTTTGCAAGACTGGCAGCTCAGAATTCAACTACTAAATCCCTACTAATCCCCACTGTCAAACGTTATTTAGCATATGACGTTAATATCTATGTGACGAACTCAGTGGCGTAGCTACATTAGGTGTGGCTGGTGGCAAATTAGCCCTTGGAATCCCCCCCCCCCTCCTTAGTATACAGGATGACCTACAAACAACGCATTAGCTGAAAATGTTTAAATCCATACTTTTCTAATTTTTTTGTAATTTTTATTTATAGTAGGTACAAATTTTAACAAAAAAAATTGGAAAAACGTTTGGATTTTGAGAAATTTTTCAGCTTGTGCGATTTTTATGGTCTGCCATGTTTTTTAATGGCTGCCGGGAATGCTCGGAATTTATTTTTTAAATACAGTTTATACTAAATTACGTAACTTAAAACTTACATACTTACATAACTATAAAAAAGCCTTTTTAAAATCTAGATATTTTTTCTTTCAGGGAGGGGGGGGGGGGGGCGCGATGACGAGGACCGGTGGCATTTTGCCACCCTGTAGCAACGCTGGACGAACTACTATACTGGTCTATGACTACAAGGACAACTGTTTGGCTCCGTGCCAACGTAGTTGCTCAGCGTCGTTAGTTCCCATAACGCGTCAGAGAAGCATGCCGAAATAGCTCAGTTGGGAGAGCGTTAGACTGAAGATCTAAAGGTCCCTGGTTCGATCCCGGGTTTCGGCAAGATTCTTTTTAATTCATATTTTCAGTTAGTGTGATCTATACATGCACTAGTGTGCAGCCACCGACTAACAGCTTCAGATAATCCCATTGATAAAAGATTGATTGTTGATGACAAAGAGGCAGCATCAGAGCTTTACCTTGTGCATGTTAGGATGATTTGAGGTGTATTGGGTTGTGGTGGATGGCAGTAAATTGTAGCTTATAACCTAGTTGTCGACGCGCCATTAAGCCTCTATCCTCCCCGCCCAATAAAATTTATAATCCGGCCTAACTTGCGGAACATGTGTCTGTTAACTGTAAGCAACTAAAAGCGTATTTTTTCTTGTGAAAGATAAATCCCAATGCGACCGAAATCTTTCAAATTGTGGAAAATGTGAGGGGAAGGGGCAAGAATAAAGAAAAATTAAAAGTTAAGGGATGAGTGTCCACCATTCAGAGAGAAAAAAAATGCATCAATAACGTTGTTTTCATGATACTGTCTAGCTAGTTGGTCAGTAGTTAGTGACGTTTTTCCCCATGTTAAATCCCTCATGGGTAGCGAAAATTGGGAAGGCCTACACAGCTGAAAGTTTACACGCGAATGCATGGTGATCTGACATTGTACTTTTATTGGTTTGGGTCTTGTAGGGTCAGAACAAATGCGTGGGAAGGTTTTGAATTTCACAACCAAGGAGTGTTCAAATTTCGTTTCTTTTTCGTGTTGGTGTAACCAAAGATTTCAAGCAACAATGGCTTGAACAATCTACCATGGTCCTTGAATTTATTGTAAAAGCCTGGGCACGAACTAAAAGCGGAACTGCAACGAAGGACAAAATAATCAGTCATTTACGTTGCCGTGGATTGCGCTACTATAAAGGGATGCACGTTAGATGTTAGATACATGTTAGATGCAACTATGAGTTAAGAGAGTTTATTTTAATAACCGTTCAATAAAATGCTATGTGGTCTGATGTGTTAGTAACAGTGAACTTAAAGGATTTCAGCATGATAAAACGTGAACGAAGAAATCGAACAAAAAAATTCTCAATACCGGCTTCACCTTGGGCTTAAATGACCGTAAGCAGAAAGTTCAGTCGGGATCTACCTCATTTGGTGTTCCTCAGGGTTCTGTTTTGGGCCCAATTCTTTTCCTTTTCTATATTAATGAATTACCAGGTTCCGTGGCTTGCCACTGTCTTCTGTTTACTGACGGCCTCAAGCCTTTCTGCCCTATCGTAACCTCGTAAGATTCCATCCTTCTACAACAAGGACTTAATTCCCTTCTGAAGTGGGGTAATCAAAACGGGTTCTCTGTTGGCTATGCAAAATGCAAGATTCTTCACCTTCGCTACAATAACCTTAATACTTCCTCGGTTCTACGATTCTCGTTTCATACCGAAACCCGTGACTTTGGAATTTTCGTTGATTCTCACTTAAGTATTTCATTCCCAGGTACTTGCTACTGCTTGTAAAACTAAACGTGCTGGTAAGTTTATTCTCAAGTATCTCACTTCAGCTGAAACTAACTATCACCCATCTTGAAGCATGGAGACTATTTTAAGATTTTCAAACTTCTTGAACGTACTTTTCGTTTCGGTATTTCATCAAACGATTCGCCTCTTTCTGTTCTTCAAAGTTTGAATGCCTTGGTCTTATTACTTCCCTCAGTACTCACTTTCAGAACTCCTTCTACTTGTTTCTAAGATTCACCGATGCTACGAAAGTCTCTCACCTAACCACCTTTTTTACCCTTGCCCACTCTTATATTACTCGTGGTCACAGCCACAAACTGCTGCCCAAATCTACCAAAACTTATGTATGAAAGGGTGTTTTTTTCGCAGAGTTGTCAGTATATAGAATGAATTGTAACAACACCTTGTCAGTGCTTTTCCAGTGTTCATAACTGGAAGTAAATGTTTGATTACATGTTACGTATTCGTTTTAAACTTTTCTGGGGCACTAGAGGCTAATCGGCCTTTGTCGACAGCCTCCCTTTAAATTAATTTAATTTAATTTAATTTAATTTTAATTTAATTTAATTTAAAGGGCAATTACATCCATTTTGACATGCATGCTTTACTTTTGGATCACTTACACAATAACTAAACACAAGAATTGCGGTAAGAATACGTTACATACGTCCGATACAACAATTTAATTATTGTATCACCAAAACATGACACGGAGACCGCCACTGTTTTGCTGGAGCGCGCAGAAATTAATGACGACAGATGTCACTCTTCGATTTCCACTCGTAGCCGATTGAGATAGCTCTATTGGATGTGAGAGCTCAAGCGTCCGACGGCCTTAGCTGGCCACTACAACTGTCAGCCAGCTAAGGCCGTCAGTTGCTCGAGCTCTCACAGCCAATAGAGCTATCTCAATCGACTGCGAGTCGAAATCGAAGAGTGACATCAATCGGCATTAATTTCAGCGCGTTCCAGTAAAACAATGGCGGTCTCCATGACGTGTTTTGGTGATGCAATAAATAAATTGTTGTATCAGACGTACGTAACGTATTCTTACCGCAATTCTTGTGTTTAGTTATTGTGTAAATGATCCAAAAGTTAAGCATGCAAGTCAAAATGGATGTAATTGCTCTTTAAATTTAATTTAATTTAATTTAAAACAATAACAATTTCAAGAGAAAAACAACAATTTTATCCTTTTTTTAAATTGCACAGTTTATTTCTGGACTTATTTTTTGTTGGATCTTGTTACACCGGATTTTTATTTCCCGGGCCTTTTTCTCCCGGACCTTTTTACCCCGATCTTTTTTTCCGGGCCTTTTTCTCCCGGACTCTTCTTTCACCCACCAGATGGCCACATGCCACTGAAAAAAAATTCGATCTCAAATGGTGTTACGGTGGAGTTAACTAAAACCGAAAAACTGCAACTGTAGATAAAGTACACAGCCGTAAATTTTACTGATTAATTTCGAATACCACTAAAACGTTGTCGAGAACACAGTTTTTTCAACAATTTAAACGAATCCCCCCCTTACATTGTGGTACTCTCAGTTCTGTATGGTATTCACGGAAACGGAAAAATGACACCAAAGTCAGTCTTTTGACGTAAGTATAGGGCCTGGAGCCCTCGGCAGTCAGATTGTGGTAAGGCCCCAAATCCATGTCGGATACTACAGTTTCGTATTCAGAGCACCAAGACCTAAAAAAATGACACCAACAACAGCCTCCCGATTATGACTTAAAAAGCATCCTCCTTTGGTGGTTCTTTGAGAACCCAACCCCGCTAAATGCGCAAACAGCAACAGCTTGCAAGACTGGCATCTCAGAATTCAACTACTAAATCCCTACTAATCCCCACTGTCAAATGTTATTTAGCGTTCGTCCACGTGAAACCTTACTGCTGTATACAACTTTTACACACGTAAATACAATTAAAGTCATGCCCAAACAAAGGAAGAAAAATGTAAGGTTACACATTCGACCACTTTCTTGGCTAAATTTGTTCAGTGTTCTTCAGTCACGACATCTACTTTTCGTTCATCAGCTTACTGATGATGCATATAGCATTTTTCAAGACTTTCAAGCCCTTTTCCAGGCATGGAATTACATTATTATACTTTCCAGGGCATTTCTAGATTTTCAAAGCCTCGCACGAACCTTCAATTATGTGTAGAGCTGTTGTAAACGCACTAACACGGTTATGTTTTAAGCATTTTCCAGCGATGTCGTGTAGCCAAGTAGAATGAACCAATCATTAACTGAAGTATCGTGTGCAAAAATAAAATTGGTAAAAATATTTAAATACAGCAGTAGGATTTCACGTGGACGAAACAGTACAGCAACACTGGAGTATCTGAAACCTTACAGGAAAGGTTTCACTACTTTCAAAGGCCCAATTTTGTTGGATACTTGGCAGCTTCTCTCATACCAGGTTTGGTTTTGGGTGGACATCGTTTTACTGAGCAGAAGATGCGTATTGTTATTCTTATTTTCATTGTTATTGAACGCAGTTCAACACAGAGATGGAATACCTCCAACACAAAACTAAAACAACGGATAAATCTTTGATTTTTCGAATACTGTACGAAAAACCGACACAAAATCCTAATCGGTTTCAATTTTCAGTAAAAAACCGAAAATTCGGTTTCGGTTTCGATTACCGACTCATCCCTGTCATCCCTGTCATCCCTGTCAATCAGCAAATAAGGGACCGTACACAGCATCTTCGAGCACTGAAAAGGATTCTGCAGCGCCGTTTCACCATCAAGAAGATTATTGGATGTAGCAATATGTCATGTGAACAACGGGTTGAGTAAACTTAAGATACGGAGACCGCCATTGTTTTGCAGGAACGCGCAGAAACTAATGATGACAGATGTCACTTTTCAATTTCGACTTGCAGCCGATTGAGATAGCTCTGTTGGCTGTGAGAGCTCAAGCGTCCGACGGCCTTAGCTGGCCACTACAACTGTCGGCCAGCGAAGGCAGTCAAGCGCTCGAGCTCTCACAGCCAAAAGAGCTATCTCAATCGGCTGCGAGTCGAAATCGAAGAGTGACATCAGTTGGCATTAATTTCTGCGTATTCCAGCAAAACAATGGCGGTCTCCATGTCGTGTTTTGGTGATTCAATAATTAAATAGTTGTATCGGACGTACGTAACGTATTCTTACCGCAATTCTTGCGTTTAGTTATTGTGTAAATGATCCAAAAGTTAAGCATGCAAGTCAAAATGGATGTAATTGTCCTTTAAATCAAATAAGCCTAAGGGTTCCAGGGCCCTATACTTACGTCAAAAGTCTGACTTTGGTGTCATTTTTCCGGTTCCGTCTACACCATACAAAACTGAGAGTATCGCAAGGCGGGGGAATTCGTTTAAATTGTTGAAAAAAGTGTGTTCTCGACAACGTTTTATTGGCATTCGAAACTAATCAATACAAATTTAGGGCTGTGTACTTTATCTGCAGTTGTTCGGTTATAATTAACTCCACCAAATTTTTTTTTGCAGTGGCATGTGGAAGGGTGGAAGAAAGATCCGGGAGAAAAATGCCCGGGCAAAAAAGATCCGGGGTAAAAAGGTCCGAGAAAAAATAAGTCCACGGAAATAAACTGCGTAATTTAAAAAAAAAGTGAAAAAATTGTTGTTTTTTTCTTTAAATTGTTGTTGTTTTAAATTAAATTAAATTAAATTTATACGACAATTACATCCATTTCGACTTGCATGCTTCACTTTTGGATCATTTATACAATAACTAAACACAAGAATTGCGGTAAGAATACGTTACGTACGTCCGATACAACAATTTAATTATTGCATCACCAAAACACGATACGGAGCCCGCCATTGTTTTGCTGGAACGCGCAGACATTAATGACGACAGGTGTCACTCTTCGATTTCGACTCGTAGCCGATTGAGATAGCTCTCTTGGCTGTGAGAATTCGAGCGTCTGAAGCCTTAGCTGGCTGACAGTTGTAGTGGCCAGCTAAGGCCGTCGGACGCTTGAGCTCTCACAGCCAATAGAGCTATCTCAATCGGCTGCGAGTCGAAATCGAAGAGTGACACCTGTCGTCATTAATGTCTGCGCGTTCTAGCAAAACAATGGAGGTCTCCGTATCGTGTTTTGGTGATGCAGTAATTAAATTGTTGTATCGGACGTACGTAACGTATTCTTACCGCAGTTTTTGTGTTTAGTTATGGTGTTAAGTGATCCAAAAGTAAAGCATGCATGTCAACATGGATGTAATTGCCCTTTAAATTAAATTAAATTAAAATAAAATAAAAAAAAATAAAAAATAAATTAAATTAAATTAAATTAAAGGGAGGGAGTCGACAAAGGCCAATTAGCCTCTAGTGCCCAAGAAAAGTTTAAAACGAATACGTAACATGCAATCAAACTGCCAGTTATCAACACTGGAAAAGCACTGACAAAGTGTTGTTACAATCCATTCTATATACTGACAACTCTGCGAAAAAACACCCTTTCGTATTTAAGTTTTGGTAGATTTGGGCAGCAGTTTGTGGCTGTAATCACGAGTAATATAAGAGTGGGCAAGGGTAAAAAAGGTGGTTAGATGAGAGTCCTTCGCAGAATCTTGGAAACAAGTAGGAGTTCTGAAAGTGAGTACTGAGGGAAGTAATAAGACCAAGGCGTTCAAACTTTGAAGAACAGAAAGAGACGAATCGTTTGTTGAAATACCGAAACGAAAAGTACTTCAAGAAGTTTGAAAGTCTTAAAATCGTCTCCACGCTTCAGTATGGGTGATAGTTAATTTTAGCTGAAGTGAGATTCTTGAGAATAAACTTACCAGCACGTTTAGTTTTAGAAGCAGTAGCAAGTACCTGGGAATGAAATACTTAAGTGACAATCAACGAAAATTCCAAAGCGACGGGTTTCGGTATGAAAGGAGAATCGTAGAACCGTGGGAGTATTAAGGTTATTGTGCCCAAGGTGAAGAATCTTGCATTTAGCATAGCCAACAGACAACCCGTTTTGATTAGCCCATTTCAGAAGGGAATTAAGTTCTTGTTGTAGAAGGATGGAATCTTGTGAGGTAACGATAGCGCAGTAAGTCTTGAGGCCGTCGGCAAACAGAAGACAGTGGCAAGCCACGGAACCTGGTAAGTCATTAATATACAAAAGGAAAAGAATTGGGCTCAAAATAGAACCCTGAGGAACACCAAAAGAGGTAAAAGCCCAATCGGAAAGAATAGATCCAGACTGAACTTTCTGCTTACGGTCATTTAAGCCCAAGGTGAAGCCGTTATTGAGAATTTTTTCGTTTGATTACTTCGTTCACGTTTTATCATGCTGAAAACCCTGAAGTTCACTGTTTCTAGAACATCAGACCACATAGCATTTTATTGAACGGTTATTAAAATAAACCCTGTTAACTCATAGTTGCGTCTAACATGTATCTAACATCTAACGTTCATCCCTTTATTGTTGCGCAATCCACGGCAACGTAAATGACTGATTATTTCATCCTTCGTTGCAGTTCCGCTTTTAGTTCGTGCCCAGGCTTTTACACTAAATTCAAGAACCATGGTAGATTGTTCAAGCCGTTGTTGCTTGAAATCTTTGGTTACAACAACACGGAAAAGAAACGAAATTTGAACACTCCTTGGTAGTGAATTTCAAAACCCTCCCACGCATTTGTTCTTACCCTACAAGACCCAAACCAACAAAAGTACAATGTCAGATCACCATGCATTCGCGTGTAAACTTTCAGCTGTATAGGCCTTCCCAATTTTCGCTAGCCATGAGGGATTTAACATGGGGAAAAACGTCACTAACTACTGACCAACTAGCTAGACAGTATCATGAAAGCAACGTTATTGGTGCATTTTTTTTCTCTCAGAATGGTGGACACTCATCCCTTAACTTTTAATTTTTCTTTAGTCTTGCACCTTCCCCTTACATTTACCACAGTTTGAAAGATTTCGGTCGCATTGGGATTTATCCTCAAAACGACAAAATACGCTTTTAGTTGCTTATAGTTAAAATACACATGTTCCGCAAGTTAGGCCGGATTATAAAATTGTATTGGGCGGGGATTGAGGCTTAATGACGCGTCGACAACTAGGTTAACAGATACAATTTAGTGCCATATACCACAACCCAATAAACCTCTAACCATCCTAACATGCACAAGGTAAAACACTGATGCCGCCTCTTTATCATCAACAATCAATCTTTTAGCAATGTGATGATCTGCTGTTAGTCGGTGACGACACACTAGTGTGTGTCTACATCATACTAACCAAAAATAGGAATTAAAAAAATTCTTGCCGAAACCCGGGATCGAACCAGGGACCTTTAGATCTTCAGTCTAACGCTCTCCCAACTGAGCTATTTCGGCATACTTCTCTGCCGCGTTATGGGAACTAACGACGCTGAGCAACTACATTGGCACGGAGCCAAACAGTTGTGCATGTTGTCATAGACCAGTATAGTAGTTTGTCCAGCGGCGTAGCTACAGGGTGGCAAGGGTGGCTGAATGCCACCGGCCCTCGTCCTCGCCCCCCCCCCCCCCCCCCAGAAAGAAAATATTTAGATTTAAAAAAGGCTTTTTATAGTAGTATACTAGTTATGTAATTTAGTATAAACTGTATTTAAAAAATAAATTTCGAGCATCCCCGTCTGCACATCCCCAGTCATTAAAAAAATAGCGGACCATAAAAATCGCACAAGCTGAAAATTTTCTCTAAATTCAAACTTTTTTCCAATTTATTTTGTTAGAAAAGTGAAAATAGGGACCACTTGACTGGAGTATGAAAAAATGGTCCCCCTATGTTCACTATAAATAAAAATTAGTAAATAATTAGAAAAGTATGGATTTAAACATTTTTCAGCTAGGGCGTTGTTTGTAGGCCATTCTGTATATTAAGGAGGGGGGGGGGGGGGGGGGCCTCCAAGAGCTAATTTGCCACCGGCCACATCTAACGTAGCTACGCCACTGAGTTCGTCACATAGATATTAACGTCATTATTATGCTAAATAACATTTGACGGTGGAGATTAGTAGGGTTTTAGTAGTTGAATTCTGAGCTGCCAGTCTTGCACGCTGTTGCTGTTTGGTGCATTTATCGAGGTTGTGTTCTCAAAGAACCACCAAAGGAGGGTGCTTTTTAGGTCATAATCGGGAGGCTGTTCTTGTTGTCATTTTTTAGGTTTTGGTGCTCGGAATACGAGACTGTAGTGTCCGACATGGTTTTGGGGCTTTACAACAATCGGACTGCCTCAAAGAAGAGCTGCAGGCCCTTATACTTACTTCAGAAAACTGACTTTGGTGTCATTTTACCGTTTTCGTGAATACCATACAGAACTGAGAGTATCACAATGTAAGGGGGGGGGGGGGAATTCGTTTAAATTATGGAAAAAACTGTGTTCTCGACACCTTTTTTGTGGCATTCGAAATTAATCAATACAAATTACGGTTGCGTACTTTGTCTATAGCTGCCGTTTTACGGTTTTAGTTAATTCCACCATAACATCATTTGAGATCGAATTTTTTTTTCAGTGGCATGTGGCCATCTGGTGGGTGGAAAAAAGATCCGGGAGAAAAAGGCCCGGGAAAAAAAGATCCGGGTTAAAAAAGTCCGAGAAAAAATAAGTCCACGGAAATAAACTGCGCAATTAAAAAAAAAGTGATAAAATTGTTATTTTGTTCTTGAAATTGTTGTTGTTTTAAATTAAATTAAATTAAATTAAATTAAATTAAATTAAATTAAATTAAATTAAAGGGAGGGTGATACTGACAACTCTGCGAAAAAAACACCCTTTCATATATTACTTTTTGTAGATTTGGGCAGCAATTTGTGACTGTGACCACGAGTAATACAAAACTGGGCAAGGGTAAAAAAGGTGTTAGATGAGAGACTTTTGCAGCATCGGTGAGTCTTGGAAACAAGTAGAAGGAGTTCTGAAAGTGAGTACTGAGGGAAGGAATAAGACCAAGGCATTCAAACTTTGAAGAACAGAAAGAGACAAATCGTTTGATGAAATACCGAAACGAAAAGTACGTTCAAGAAGTTTGAAAATCTTAAAATAGTCTCCACGCTTCCACGAATCTTGAGTTTAGCATATAGCCAACAGAGAACCCGTTTTGATTATCCACTTCAGAAGGGAATTAAGTCCTTGTTGTAGAAGGATGGAATCTTGTGAGGTAACGATAGGGCAGTAAGCCTTGAGGCCGTCAGCAAACAGAAGACAGTGGCAAGCCACGGAACCTGGTAAGTCATTAACATAGAAAAGGAAAAGAATTGGGCTCAAAACAGAACCCTGAGGAACACCAAAAGAGGTAGAAGCCTAATCGGAAAGAGTTAGATCCCGTCTGAACTTTCTGCTTGTGGTCATTTAAATAAGAGAAGAGGATACTATAGAGATAATCAAGAATACCAGCGGCATGAAGTTTTGAAAAAGGTATTGAGTGGAGAAAAGAGTCGAAAGCTTCTGCAAACTCGAAATAAATGACGTCACAGGGAAACTTCTTATCTCAGTAAGCAGTCCTACGCTCAGCAACATGCAGGTTTGAGATACATGACCTGTCCTTATTACGAAATCCGTGTTGAGAATTATAAAGAAGACTTTTGAAATTTAGCCATTTGGTCAGGTATTAGTGTAGAAATTTTTCAAACAAGTTGGAAAAATTGGAAGGAACTAATGGGTTTACAGTTGGACGGGGATGCCTTTGTGAATGGGAATTTCAATGGCAATTTTCCACGAATCCGAAAACGCACCTTCAGAAATACATTTCGGAAAAATAAATGAGAGGGGGAATAGAGAGAGATAGAGAGGACACACAGCTCTTGCTAGGAAATGGGTGATGTAGGTCAGAAACCTGGAGAAGTTGAGGGTTTTTAGGGCACTGGACGGGAATGTATGTCCGCTGACGTTATACTGAAGTCAGCGAGAAGTGGACCCATATGGGGAATAGGGGAACTGGAATTAGGATGACAAAGATGGTGATCAGAATGAACGTAGGAGTTAAATTCCGAAGCAATTTCGAAATCAGTCTTAAGGGGGATGGCCCCCAAATAGCAAGCAGCAGCGTCAAGAGCCATTTGCGACTATCTATAGTTCTGTCTAGCCCTTACTTTCAAAGGGCGAAGGAACACACAAGTAAATTTCTTTTTACACAACAAACAAGCCACGTGTCCTTCTTAATTATTGAGCGTAAAGTCGGTGCGCCCACGTGCACCAGGAAGCAAGCGGTAAAGTTAAACCTTACGACATCACCTTCGCTTTTTTCTATATATATATCGACCGTTTTGAAACGCAGATTTTAAACCGTTAGATGGGCGACATCTAGTGACAGGGATATCGTTAACCTTGATCGCTTGCTCCTTGGTGCAAGCTATACAATCTATAATTAATGAGGCACGTGGCTAGTTTGTTGTGTAAAATGAAATGGCACATTCCTTCGCTTGTTGAAATCAAGTGCTACATAGAACTAAATAATGGTAGACTGCGCTAGATGCTGCAACCTGTCATTCGGTGAATAGAGCAGTGACACGACGTAGTATCAGTAGTAGTGACACGACGTAGTATATATAACTCTATGCTGGAGCCTTAATGGGTTAGCTGCAAGGGGCACTGCAGAGAGAAACAGAAGGGCGTCATACTGAAGTCGATGCTGTGAAGAGTGAGTGATTTCTTAGACCTAAAACGCGCGATTTTTGTTGTTGGAGAAAACAACGTTATTTTAAGCTTAAGATATCCGCTCTTCCGTTGTTTTTCTCTCCATTTTTATGCAGTGCACCTTGTAGTTATGCCCTCCAAAACCCATACTGGTGCCAATATGGTGGCAAATGTCAGTGCTCTATAGGCATCTTTAAGGAAAACGCCATTGGAGTCGGAGTCGCAGAGACTGTTGGGAAGTTTGGAGGCCTATTTGTTATTATTGCATGCAAAGAGTTTCTTGGTTTTTTTCTTTTCTTGCTTTCGGGGAAAGTTTGTTTTCATTACTCTGCTTAGACGAGAGAACGGAGCAAGATACGTAGGATTTAGCTTCAACGTATAATTGGAAACGGTTCATTACTATTTGGAGTCAGATCTGCCCAGCGATGATCCGAGGCATATTTCTATTAATTGTCTAGTGCTGTGACTTTGCGGGTAAGCCAGTGGAGACAAGATCTAACCTTTCTTCGGGGAGCAATGGGAATAAGAAATTCTCTAACATCGGAGAGGAAGTCGTCCAAAATGGATAACGCATTCCTCAACATTAATGTCCACGAACTCAAAGTTCCGGCGATTGCATGAAATCATGCTGTTAATGACGGTGTAGTCAGCTTAGAATAGCTTGGTCTTGTAGATTTCAGAGTGGAGTCATAATGGTTACGTTAGGTTAAGTTAGGACAGTTGCCTTGGCTCGAATTTCACCAGGCTGGCAAAGAAGTTTCAGCAGAAAACTTATTTTTCTGCAGCTTTTTTTCCTTCCGCTTTTTTCCAGGGCCTAGTTTCCCCAGTATTTTTTACCGCCGACTTTTTCCCAGACGTTTTTACAAGGATCCCACCAAGCTGCAGCACCTGTAAATCTGGAAAACTTGGAAAATTCAGGGAATTTAAACTACATTTCGAATTCAGAGAAAACTCAGGAAATTCTCCAATTTTTCACAAAAAAAAACCTAGAAAACTCAGAGAAAAAACAAAGCGTACTTTTAGGCCTAGTCTTGGGTTCATTAAAGATATTCTGTTAAGACATTGAGTAAAATAAAGTGTATCCTTGTACTTCTGCGTTGAAATCTAAAAGTTCATTAAATTCGGAGCAAGAAGTGAGTCCTGAAAACAATTAAAACTGGTAAAATGTGTGGAAAATTTTCTTACTGAAATTTCGGTAAATAGCCTGGAAATTGGCCTCAATTCCAGAGACATGTGTTTTCTGCAATTACGGAATTTTGCAGAATTTCCGCGACTTCGTATATTATGTATTTTTGAATTTCCATCAAGTAGTTGATGCGTGGGTTACCACAGGAGTTCAATGAACCAACATTAGTGTCGAGGATTTTTTGCAGAAAATTGCAGAATTGGGGTCTTTTTTACTGAATTGCCAAACTTGGAAAACAAAATTGATTTAATACGGCATGGATATTATTTTAAAATATGTACCAGGTGAACACATTTTGTAATTTCTACACAGGTCAAGAAAGTAACTCAACTTGGTGCCTCATTTTTCAAAACACCAAAAAGTAATGCATTATGGGTTCAATTTTACACTTAATTTGAGTCGCAGAATTTCAAAAATTGGACGCAGAATCGTTACTTTTTCGCTGCAGAAAGCATCGCGGAAATAGTCATTAACTTTTCGTGGACAATTACTCTGCAAAATAGAGATGGGTCGGTTTCATTGTTTTGATTTAGGTTTCGGTTTCGGTTTTCATGGCACAAAACCGCAGTTTCGGTTTCGGTACGAGTTTTTGCCAAC
The DNA here is from genome assembly GCA_023313725.1 of Lithobius niger. Lineage (NCBI taxonomy): Eukaryota > Metazoa > Arthropoda > Chilopoda > Lithobiomorpha > Lithobiidae > Lithobius > Lithobius niger. The sequence goes on from JAHWFP010264278.1 coordinate 91,237, forward strand.
CTCAACCCCACCAGAATATTTCTGTTTTTTTTTTTTTTTTTTTTTCCTTTTTTCGTGTAATAATAGTATTACTTACTAGATTTTAACTCGCTCCTTCTTTCACTTTCAGGAGCGTCATAGACCATGATTCGCTGTGGCACCATTTTCCTATGCCATTTTTTTTTAATGAATAGGAGCTTTGCATCGAAAATTAAAATTGTTAAAAAAAATTAAAACAACAAATCAATCTTTGAATTTTCGAACACCGTTCGAAAAACCGACACAAAATCCGAATCGGTTTCGGTTTTCAGTAAAAAAAAACCGAAAATTCGGTTTCGGTTTCGATTACCGACTCATCCCTACTGCAAAACCTTGAAAACTCACGGAAATTATTTCAGTATTTTGGTGGGAACCCTGTTTTATGCAGACTTTATTTTCCCCAACCTTTTTCCCGGACCTTTTTTCCCCTGAATCTTTTATCGTAGATTCAGGCATCTTGTTTGTACAGCCAAACTAGCACCTCTTTCGTTGCTGCGTGATTGCATCCAGCACTGCACGAAACGAGGAAAACGACTCGTTCGATGCATGCAGCACTGCGTATTGCACCTCAATTGTAGGGAATGGAAACCACATTTTAGCTAATTGTTTTTCTGTATTTTGCTGGGAACCCTGTTTTACGAAGACCGTATTTTCCCCCATCTTTTTTCCCGAACTTTTTCGTTTCTGAACAGTTTTTCCTAGATTCGGGCATCTTATTTCTTTAACCAAGCTAGAACCTCTTTCGTTGCTGTGTGGTTGCAACTAGCACTGCACGAAACGAGGAAAAGAGACGAGTTCGATACACTCAGCACAGCACATTACAGCCAAATTGTAGGGAAAGGTAACCGCCATTTGGCGAATTGCTTCTAAAACAGTATTTGGTGGAAACCCTGTTTTATGCAGACCGTATTTTCCCCCAACTTTTTTCCCGAACCTTTTTGTTTCTGAACCGTTTTTCCTAGATTCGGGCATCTTGTTTCTTTAGCCAAGTTAGAACCTCTTTCGTTGCTGCGTGGTTGCAACCAGCGCTGCACGAAACGAGGAAAAGAGACGAGCTCGATACACGCAGCACAGCACATTGCAGCTAAATTGTAGGGAAAGGTAACCGCCATTTGGCGAATTGCTTTTAAAACAGTATTTGGTGGGAACCCTGTTTTATGCAGACCGTATTTTCCCCAACTTTTTCCCGAACCTTTTTGTTTCTGAACCGTTTAACCTAGATTCGGGCATCTTGTTTCTTTAGCCAAATTAGAACCTCTTTTGTTGCTGCGTGGTTGCATCCAGCACTGCACGAAACGAGGAAAAGAGACGAGTTCG
>JAHWFP010264278.1:92581-104507 GCA_023313725.1 Lithobius niger
GTGGTTGCATCCAGCACTGCACGAAACGAGGAAAAGAGACGAGTTCGATACACGCAGCACAGCACATTGCAGCTTAATGGTAGGGAAAGGAAACCGCTATTTAGCAAATAGCTTTAGCACTATGAGGAAAAGAAACGGACGGAAACCGGCTGTCATCAACGGAAACGACCCCATGGTTTTCCAATGCATGAGAACGACAATAAAACGTGATAACTCAATCATTCTTATTTTTATTGTACGATTTTGAGGTTTGCCGCCACGGATTTATTTTTTTGCGATAAAATTAAACCGAGCAATGAAACAAACAACACCCCCCCCCCCCCAACTCAGCCCAACCCACACGGTACTAAATAACTCCCCGAGACAACAGATACTATGTCTGCACGTGCAAAACTCATTGCGTGTTGCGTGCAGGGGGAGTGGCAACATTAAATTGGAGCTGACTTAAATGGGCCGCCATTGTGCCACCCCCCAAAACGCTTCCTGCAACAAGCTGCTTTGTATGCATGAAATTTACAAGGCATTTTGGTATGCGTGAAAACAAATCGATCGTCGTTTGCGGAAAGTGGGGGCGGAGAAAGGCGGGGGAGGGGAGTGGGGGGTGGGAGGGGAGGCGGCATGTCATCATTTCCAGCCTGACTGCATTCGTAATCAACACCCTTGAAATTGTCTGTCGTTGGCACTAATATTAAAAGGGTATTGTTTGCTGCCTGCCTACCAATGAACGAGCGGACGTCAAATGCTGCGAAATAATTATTCAATGTTTACTTTTATCTTGTTTACCCTGTTAATAGGGAACTGTCCTCTGTTGAAGCGATGGATTGTTTACGCGTAATCACGGATGATGCCGATTGTACGTTGCAGCCAGGCTAATTGGGAAGGTGGTTGTTTGGAAATTGGCGGAGGCTTACGGATGAGGGAAGCCCTGCTAAATGTTAAATTAGTTTAGATTCACTGCTTCGACTAATACCTGACTAGCATTTTTGGGAGGAGAAGGGCTCCGCGGTGCCTCGTGCTTATGTTGATTGTGGCATGTTAAAGATGCGGGGTTTTCCGCTTGGGTTTCACCAGCTAAATTGTTCCTCTCGTCATCTGCGATGTAATGCCCTCTGGGCGCTTTGGCTAAAACACGAGTAAAGTTAAAGTTAAAGTTTGGGGCATGATAGTCTGAAGGTTAGTATCAGCTTCTTCCAAAACACCAGACACTGTGCAAAAAAAAAAAAAAAACGTACGCTACTGTGCACAGTTTGGGGCGTCGGGCGAGCGTCTAACTGGAAAATCGTCTAATGGGATAACTGCCTAATATTTGCATAAATAAAAAATCTGGAAAATCGTCTAAACGGAATTTCGTATAATGAAAAATCATCTAAACGAAATATCGTATAATGAAAAACTCATCTAAACGGAAAATTGTATAATGGATAAACGTCTAACTGGATCAACGTCTAACTGTGGTTTCTGATGTTATATGTATAGCCGCAGCGAGCGCGGCAGCGCGAGTGAGGCAGGGACATAATTTAGACGATAATCCATTATACGAATTTCCAGTTAGACGATTTTCCGTTATACTGTTATACGGTATACGTTCTTCCAATTATGCGATTTTCCAGTTAGACGATTATCCCTCGCCCCCACAGTTTGGTATTGCCAAAACACAGCACACTCGATAGAGCTATAAAACAGCAGTCCGAGAGAAAGGGAAAATGAGAGTTAGGAGTCCAACGAGCTACTTTAATCCTTGCTTGAACACATTTATTATGTAGCAGATGTTCCTATTCTGCAAACTTACTTTTATCAATTTTCGTTGAAAACATGGCCATTCATCGGAAGTGACATCATCTTGAACGCGACTGAGGGATTGTGGGAGCTAACTAATCGCAGCAGCTCGCAAAGGAAGTTGATTTTCTACGGAGCTGTGAGCATGCGCGAGGCATAGTTTATCGTCTGACACTGGAGGAAGCCATCACTCGCGTCGAAAGGTGACGTCATTTCTCCTCATCAGACACTTTTGGAACGTTCTGTTGAGATTTCTGTGCATTGAAGGTACCGAACCGTCTTCATAAGCGTGTGTATGGTTCGCACACGTGTTGGTCGTTTTGGAAGAACGTCTTTGACTGTCTCATGTGAAAAGGTCTATGGTTAACGCCTAGCCTAAGCCACCACTGGCATTTCCGGGAAGATAAGGACCCTTTGACCCCTCTTGATCATGTCGATTGTGGCATGTAAAGATCTCAAGAATTTCCAGTTGGTGTTATATGGCATAACCATCACTCTCGCCTTGTGGAGCCATTGCTTCGGCTCATAGCTCTACAAACCTCCAAAACTACTCAATCAATTAAGTTGTGATTCAGCTTGAAGGCTCATAAACTATTGAACGAAGAGTTTTAAAACGGGTGACCTAGCTGAATACAGGTAAAAGGGGGGGGGGGGGGGGCACCACGGGGAAAAATCCAGAGGAAAAAAATCCTCCGGTGTGATTTCCCCGTTTCGCAGAATCCCGTTTCGCAGAAAATAAACCAGATTAAGATTTTTCTGCGAAACAGGGATCCCCGTTTTGCAGAATCCCGTCTCGAAGAATCAAAACATTTTTTAATAATTTAATATTGGAGAACTCAAAAACGTTCTTAAGAAGGAATTTGTGATGATAAGTTGCGGTGTATGATGTTATATGTTCTGCTGCAGTGAGCGCAGCAGTGCGAGCGAGGCACACAATTTGAAAAAAATTTTCTACGAAACGGGATTCTGTGAAATGGGAATTCCCCTTTTGCAGAAAAATAATAATCCGTTTTATTTTCTAAGACACGGGATTCTTCGAAACAGTGGCGTAACAAAGTGTCTCTGGGCCCATAGGCAAAATTTATGGGTGGGTGGGCCCTCCCACCCACATTTATTACTCTCTCTCCTCCCACCCACATTTATTACTCTCTCTCTTTCTCCCCCCCCCCCCCCGCCATCTTTGACCTTTTCGACTGTTTTGGTCCAAATGATACAAATACTATACATTGTTTGGTTTGCGTTACCCGAACAACCAACAACGTTTTAGCCAAAAATATCACTTCGTAATTCAAACAAACAATAATGTTTGAAAAATTTTATAAAAAAAACACGTCTGTGTGGTATTTTTTAGCCAACTTTACTGTCGAATTATTATAAACTTTGCTTAGTAGCTATATTATTATACTTGTTAAATGGGACCTTGGACTTGCTTATATATAACATATTGCACTTGGAACTTGAAATTTACAAACCGTAGTTAGTTCACTACTCGAGGCTCTTAAGGTGTTACTTTCGGCATTCTTTTCTCAATGCAAAACCTCAAAGATGTTGTTTATGTCCATATTTCGACGCCTGGCGGGCCCCCAAGTTGCCGAGGGCCCGTAAGCAATGCTTACCTAGCATACCTCTACGTTACGCCACTGCTTCGAAATCGTCCTCCTGCGGTCACCGATTGCGCTGAAAATCTTGTAGCGAAATAAAAATTAACGAAAGTCCAGACTCCGGCTTCGATGTCAAGGTGCAGTACGGGAGGGGCATGGAAAGGATGTCGGGTTTTCTCTTTGTGAAACCGTCATTTTGCAAGGGGTTGGGGCACAGACACAAAAATTGGTGCACAGACACAAAAATTGGTGCACAGACACAAAAATTGGTGCACAGACACAAAAATTGGTGCACAGACACAAAACGCGGCGTTAGGGGTCCAGTATGGAAGCTTATTAACTTCGTCTGTCCCCGGCGACTTACACCCTTTCTATACTTGCCTTGCCTAAAAGTTCAGAGCTAGTCCCGAAAGGTCGGGACTTAGCCTCGACCTTTCTATTCTTGACCGTTACCCCGACCCCGACTAGGTCTATGCTTGACTGCTAGACACGAGTCCCTTGGATATTGAAAGTATAGAAAAGTGTACGGGGTTCGAAGACTGTTTTCACCACGAGTTATTGTCTTCAAACAAAACAAGGTTCGCGTCACTTATTTTGACGACCCCCCCAACAAAAAAGTCAATTTTGGTAATGAAGAGATAATGTTGAATTGTAATAAATCAAAAATACCCGTTCCAAAATATAGAATTCAATCGGAATTACGCCTGCGGTTGCAAAACCAAGAATTTTGAAGTTGATGTTGTCGTACATCGGTGGAAAAGGAGATTTCTAGAAACCGTCGCTTGCACCTTGCATGCGTGCTGCTCCGTCTTGTTTATCGCTAGTTTTTGTTATAACCAATTCTGGGGGAAAATATGGGTGGAGCGGGGTAAGCTACATTTTTAGCGGGATGCCATTTTCTAGTTTAGCTCCAATTTAAATTTAAAATTATTATTTTTTTAAAAAAAAAGAGAGAGGTATATAACATGCAGCCATAGCTGCGACTGCAACCACTGCACTTTTGCATTAAAATTTCTACTAACGGCGACAGCGCCTCCTTCAGCTGTGACGTGGATACCACGGCCCCCTCTGCCCCCCCCCCCCCTCCTGACAACCACGCCACTGAGTCAGTGGTTGAATCATATAAAAATGTGCGTACAGTTAAAACATTAAAAACACTTGGCACAACGCATAAGACGAGATAAAAACACACTGGCAACTGATATTTCGGGACATAATATCGATGTGAAGCCTGCAGAGCTGAGAACAGGAATGAGGGCAACAGGAAGCAGTAGGAACCAGGCAAACAGGAAGTGGACAACAGGATTGAGGTAAACAGGAAATGGGGCCAAAAACACCAGAAAAAAATCAGTGGTGTAGCTACATTATGTGGGACCGGTGGCAAATTAGCCGGTGACCCCCCCCCCTCCTAAATATACACGATGGCCCATAAAAATGTTTAAGTCTATACTTTTTTCAACATTTTTTTTATTTTTGTTACAGTGAAAATAGGGACCACTTTGTCGTAATCCAACCAAGTGGTCCCTATTTTCATTTTTTGGAGCTACGCCACTGGAGGGAAAGGGAGGGGAAAGCCAAAAAAAAATTCAGCTAAAAGGTCTAGAAGGTGGGGAAATCCCTCCGAGCCCTGTAAAACAGCTGAATTTAAGAAGTTTTGTGCCTTCGTAACGTTTACAAAGTCTGTTTTCAGAATTCAGCCTGCCATAAATGCCTTATTAACTAAGGGTTTTGCGGTGAGGCTCTTTCCCCTCTCCCCCACCAGGGGAGCTGTTTTTATGAGCTGTTTCATTAGACGTTACGAAATTCCGCTTTCGAGTGATATACGAACCAAGCCGATATACTTTGGTGCCAATCTGTCCCCTAAAATCAGTTTATTTTTTTTTTTATTTTAACCAAACACTCAATAAAAAAAAAAGTAAGGTTTTATAGCTAAAATCTGAATTCAGTTTACGGTAATATCTTGAACGATTTTATTCTCAGCAAAATATTTCATTTTCAATGTTTTCTTATAGCCCCGTCATCTATCGCTTGTAGACGCTATTGTGTGTGGGGGGGGGGGGGGGGTGAAGGGGAGGGGAGAAGCATTATCACCCTGTGGGGGAGAAGCCGAGATTTTTGTCGAGAAACAAGATTTTTGTCCAGAAGTAGCTAGTGTAGTAGCTAAAAAAATAAAGATCATGGAAATTTCGAACGTAAGTTTTTCTAATTTCTCACTACTCCCCCGTCCTTCCCCCGTTAGGGGAATCATTGACCCTCCCTTTCAGATCAGAGATTGTCTAGCGCCTCTACTGCAAATGGTGGTTAGTAATCAAAACGAACACGAACCGAAGTCCACACAAAATGGAGCAGAAATACGCTTGCGTGTTAGGTTTCAGATATTAAACATGATTTTGCTGGAGCTGTAGTGCTTAATCCTCGTGAAACCTTACTGCAGCATTAAACTACTGGAAGAGCCATTAATTATTAAAACCATTGCATCTGCTAAAAAAAAAAAAGAAAAAACCGACTGGTCATTAAAATCGGGGGAAAGCGGTTATTAAATGTTGTATTACGTCAGATTTTAGTAATGGTAGACTTCGTCTAAACAAAGAAGGAGTAATATTTAGCTTTTTTTGTTGTGTTCAGATCATCGAGTATTATATTTTTGTCTAGTTACCGTAAGGTTACCGAGGCCAAACCTTACCGTAACTACTTTACAAATGCCAATTTACGTAACTGCCCGCCAGCGCAAGTAATGTACGGTTGGCTTTCCTGTAATGCCCACATATCCATTTTCTGTTGGCTGCGGTCGTTTGGTTGCTACGGGCGACGTGGGGAACCAATCAGAAGCTTCGGGTTGATTACGTCATCCCTCGCGGCAGTTTAAATCTATTTAGCAGTACTGTAAATCCAGAAGTGAGAATTTGACGAATGTGTTTTAAAGATCTCATCAAACGCTAAATAAAGAATGGCAGGTTACGCTCGGAATTACGCGGGTTAGACTGGTTAGACAGCTTAAATTTCGTGGATTATGAGCTGATTTTCTCAGTAGTTCACACAATAATTTTGTTTTGGAGGTAAACAGTGGCGTAGCTACATTGTGTGGGACCAGTGGTAAATTAAGCCCTTGGGGGTATCCCTCCTTCATATGCATGATGGGCCATAAAAATTTCTATGTTCATACGTTTTTCTGATTTTTTTTTTTCGTTGTAGTGAAAATACGGACCACTATTTCGTACTCCAGCCTAGTGGTCCCTATTTTCACTTAAAAAAAAAAAAAAAACTCGGAAAAAAATTTGGACGCAGAGAAATTTTCAGCTCGTTCGTTTTTTTTTATGGGCCACCATATTCTGCTACCCTTGCTCCCTCCCCCCCCCTTGAAGCTACTCCACTGCGCTGAATATCTTGATTTTCTGCGATTAACTTTATTCTTTCTGTCCGTCGTTGGAGCAGATGGCGGAACATCTGAATTTTCGTTTCTTTTAGCTTCGCTCCGTTGCACTCCATTCTCCATTGAGCTCCATTCTAGTAAGACTAGACAGAGTTGCAACACAATACTACCTCCGTGACTCATTTCGCTCTTTAAAAATTGTTTGAATGTTTTGAAATCTGGCATATCACCACCACTTGGCCAATACTTTTCGAGTGGAGCTCCTTATGCTCCTTAACACATTGGGGTTACTTTGTGGTAACACCCCGCCAAAACTACTGAACCAAATTTGACGGAATTTTGCATGCTGACCAAGTACAACTCGGAGTGTCTTTTTTTTTTTTAAGGTCGAAATCTGGTAAATTTTGGGCCACAATTTAACGAAAATCAGTCGAGAAAATGTTAAAACCATTTATTAGAAATCGCTATTGGTGTGCGTTAATTGTAATCAGAATAGTTCGCTCCTTCAAGGGAGTGATATCAATACACCAAAACATTTGCCAAGTTAATCGCACCAACTAATTAAATAGTTCGTAGGTTAACGGAATTCTAATAAAAGTGTTACTTTGAATGTAACTTTGAAAGTCTATGTGCCATAAAAGTTACGAAATGCCACTTTTGTAACCGTTAGATAGCATTAGTTTCAGTTTGTGACTTACAAGAATTCTCGTTACTTTCGTTTGATACAGAGGGTAACGCTGACAAATTTGTGCTTCGCAGTTACCATAGTTAAAGTTATACGACTGATGTTTAAACGTTTATTTTCCTTTTGAAGTTAAATAAATTAATAGTTGCTTTGTAAGCAGCGTTACACTCTACTCAAGATTACAATGAGACAACAGCACAATGTCTGAACGTCACAGCTTTATTGAGAGCTACACGGTATTGCGAGTTACAATACAATAAAGTTTACCCTGGTTTGACTTTTTCACTTTTTAAAAAGGTACTGTATTTTGAGGGTTACCGAAAATACATTATTTAAAAGTTACACCACTATAAACGTTACCGCGAACTGACTGGTACACTAATTAAAATCTACAATACTTAAAGGATACCTTTGGTTTTAAGTTACACCGTTGAAAAGGTACGGTACCTTAATGGTTATGGATTTGAATGGTACATTGAATAGGTCAAAGTTACATCAGATTACAGGTTATGGGAGAACCTAACTTACCACTTTTTAGAAGTTATGGTATCGTAAGGGTTAAGGTAATTAGAAGTTACTGTAGCTTAAAAGTTACAGCAATTTCAATGGTCAGTATTTCAAAGTTACTGCCAGTTATAGGTTACTGTATTTTGCGTGGTGCCGTTTCATAAAAAAAAGTTGCAGACACTTTAAATAAGTTATCTCATGCTAAGGTTACATTAGCTTAAAGGGTATAATTAAGTTGCTTTATAAGTTACATTAACACCCTTCTTCATAGAAGAAATGAAACTGCAGGTATTTTATTTATAAATAGGATTTTATTAGGTGCTCAGTTACAATCCTTTATTTTTGTCTAAAGGATAATTACGTTTCACTCAAAAAAAAATCTTAATTACCAACTGTTTAGTGATGATTATTCTTTACACGCAAGAAAATGCAAACAAGTTTTAAAAAAAGGCCTTCTAAACTCTGTAGGAGCCTTTAGCCAGGATTCGCCCGAACAGCACAGTGGTAAGAATACCCGGCTAAGTTTGTGGGAAGTCTTGGATTCGAATCCCAGTCAAGACAGTCGGATTTATGTATCTTGTCTTCTCACAAGGACAGAATTTATATGCAATGATTCAGCCGTTTAAACAAAGAACTACGAATTTTTGTAAAGTGGTTTGTGGGTAAGAAGTATTAAAAATTCCCTAAATACCAGGGCTCGGGACAGAAACACTGTCAAAAAAAAAATAAAAAAGCAACTTTTTAAATTGCGACCAAAGAAGAAACAAAAAAAAATTACCAAATTACTTATGTCGTTATTCAAATCCCCTTTATTTCTTGACGTCATCTTTCTAAAACTTAGAGGAAAATACAAAAGGTTAACCCCTTCCCGCTCCTCCATGAATGATTGAACCCAGCACTCGCCTGACAACCAACGATCCTCCCTTCCCCCCTCCCCTCAGTGTTCTCATGGCCAAGGGGGGGGGGGGGGGGGGGGGGGCATGGCACCCATGTCACAGCTAAAGGGGGCGCCGTCGCGGTAGTAGAAATTATAATTCCACAGTGCAGTGGTTGTAGGCGCACATACGGCTATCCACGTTAGATACCCATCTTTAAAAAAAAAATAATTAAAACAAAACAAATAAATAAGTCAGCAAGTCCTGTGCGTGCAGTCGCTATTTTCCAGCGTTCCTATAGCTGAGACGTTTTTGGAAATTTTGATTGCTGAAAGTGCAATTTTTGAGGCCCCAGTCCTCAGTTTGGTCGTGTTTTTCTGCGCCATCCACTCGTTCAAGACCTGAAAATTTATGCCTCCCCCCCCCCCCCCCCCCCCTCCACGAGGCTGGAGGCTGTACTCCTCATCGTTAATAGACCTTTTTAATTTTTTTTTAAAGTAACTGAGACAGTCAGTGATTCTATCCAGCACTTACTTGGCTTGCAGCCGACCACCGTGACCACTGGGCTCGACTTGCTTACTGCTTGGGTCCCGGCCTTCTGCATAGTGGCAAGCTCTAAAATTAGTCTACGACCCTCCTCACAACCTCCCCCCCCCACATTTCTGATTGTGCCTTCCCCGAGGTGTGCTCGATACAGGGGGGACGCCGCCCCCCCCCCCCCCCCACACCCACAATGATTATGTGGAGTCCCCCATAATTTTTTAAGTCCCCCCCCCTTCGCTCTCCCTTCCAAGTTTACAAAAAATTTTATATTGAATAGCATGATTATTTGAGCGCCAACTAATCATGTTATGAATAGACCATGTTTTCGAAATTGGGAAGGAGGGGGGGGGGGGGATGGGGGATTAAAAAAAATTGACCAAGTATGAAATAATGAATACCTGACATAATACACTGTTGACCAGCAAGCAATTATAATTATATTTATTTAGTGTGCCCTGTCGGAAATGTATTCGAATTATAGAACTTGATTTTAAAATTGTAGCCTAAAATAACTTTTAAATTTCAGTGAAAATTTGAATTTGAAAATTGTTGAAATTTTTGTGGTGATGGTATAAATTGACAATGATACCAACTTCTCTTTATTAAGACTGGCTGGTCTATTGCTTGGGGCAAACCTCCCCCCCCCCCCAACCAAGAGGCCAAGCCAGTCGCATAATTTGTTTAGGGTGGGGGCCTTAAAAAAACAGTGATAAAAACAATACGCCAGTCAGTTGTAATTTTTTTTTGGGGGGGGGGAACTTCGTCGGCCCCCCCCTCCAAAAAAAATGGTAACGAGGAGGTGCTCCTCCTGTCTCTCCCCCGCCCCCTCCCGTGGGCGCCATTGTCTCGATATACTGTTCTTTCGGGCGTCGCGCGCTCGATTAGACAAAATTCGCTCGTATCTCATTCTCTTGTACAACGGAATCGTTCAAATCTCCGTGGTCCTGTCGTTAAATCTGACGCCTTTGAGTCTTGGATTTCGTCTTCTTCCCTTCCTCCCCCCCCCCCCCCACCAGTAAATATTGACTCGTCAAAGAGGGTCATCACTCATCCGTGTTCTGCACAATTATTGTCATCACCATGACTGGTGGCGCAGCTGACGGCGACATTTACGCAAACAACATGGCGTCTCCCTCCCTAAACAAGGGGAGGAATCTTCTATAAAACAAACGCAAAAACTCTGCGAATAGCTATAGAGAAAAATGGCACAAAATGCTACAGACTATCAGACTCATATTTCATACATTATTATGGTGTCCGCGGCCCATTTTGAGTTCGCCCCAGAATGAACACAAATAATCGATTGTACGTGTTTAGTCGCAGAGTGCCTTGTTGATATCCACAGTAGTTACAAAAAACAAATGCGGCCGTCGGTTAAAGCCCCAGAATGAACACAAATAATTGATTGTACGTGTTTAGTCGCAGAGTGCCTTGTTGATATCCAAAGTAGTTACAAAAAACAATGGCGGCTGTCGGTTAAAGCCCCAGAATGAACACAAATAATCGATTGTACGTGCTTAGTCACAGAGTGCCTTGTTGATATCCACAGTAGTTACAAAAACCAAATGCGGCCGTCGGTTAAAGCCCCAGAATGAACACAAATAATTGATTGTACGTGTTTAGTCGCAGAGTGTCTTGTTGATATCCAAAGTAGTTACAAAAAACAACGGTGGCCATCGGTTAAAGCCGCCCCCTCCAGGAAGACGTAGCCGATCAAAAAATAAGTGCAGGACTCAAGATACACCGCGTACACTATAACGTGTTTCTTCAGCTATCTAGCACTGGGGCGCATTTCAAGGGACTCGAGAGTTGGCATTTTTAAGGTTAGCTGTACTCGGATGATTACTCGGTTGAGCATTCTCAATGTATCTGCACTCAGGAGATTACTTCAGAATATTTCGAATGTTAGCTGCACTCAGGAGATTGGTAAGCTTAAAGTGGCACTATCACCGATTGAACGTAGACAGAATCTGGCAACATCTAGCGCTATCTAGCACTATCTAGCACTTGACCGCATCAAGCTAAGGAATGGACAATGTCATTTCTTTTTACGAAACTAACAAGCTACGAGCCTTTTTAATTACTGAGTGATAATTTTGTACGTCCTCCTGCACCTGGGAGCAAGCTGCACATGTTAACAATCTCACTGCCGCTAGATGGTGCCAGGGTACTTGCGAAAGGTTTTGAATGGGTGATAGTGCCACTTTAATCCCGGAAAAAAAAATAAGGGATAAAACGTACGTGGAAAAATGATACAGAGAGAAAAAGTCTGAGTAAAAAAATCCGGTGAAATAGGGCCGTGGGAAAAAAGCCAAAGGCTAACAATTCTGTAGAAAAAAAGGTATCCGGACAAAAGGTCCGGGGTATAAAGGTCCTGGGAAAAGAAAGTTATGAAAGTCGTTTCCTGGTGAAACTTGATGCCCTGCCAGGTGAAATACAAGCCAAGGCAACTGACCAGCCTATATAATAACAACACCAACATGACAAAAAAATTATGAAATTAATTTCTTTTCTTTGCCGCCCGGATTGGGGGGGGGGGGGGGGGGGGGGGGGGGGGGGGGGGGGGGGG
>JAHWFP010264278.1:115879-136562 GCA_023313725.1 Lithobius niger
TATAAACGGGACAGAAAGCCAATTGGGCTCAATAAGTGTTAAATAAAGCCATGTCAGTATGGCTGAGTGGTAGGACTCCGGCCTTTGGTTTCAAAGGTCGTGGGTTCGATTCCCCACTCAGGCAGTCTGACATTTAAGTCCAAAAGGCAACGTAAATAGGTTTGCATCCGTATTTATTTAACGATTATCGAGCCCAATTGGCTATCTGCCCTGTTTATGATTCTTATTTGTTCTTTCATTTTTGTACGAAGTCTTTGAGCTGATAACCACACTTGACATAACGGGTTGCAAATATCCCCGAAACGTCGTGGTTTATTGTTTTACTTGTGCACTTATTGGCTACATTTTTAAGTTAGTACAGTGTGTCACCGTAACTACAGTTGAAATAAATCGTGCATGTTTCAAATGTTAACGTTTTTACCTATATTTTGATCAAATGTTTGTTCTTTTTAGGGAAATATAATTGAAAATATATTAAGCGTTCAAGCTAAAATAGTTAACACACTTTGCTAACAACGAGACGTAGTGGCAAGAAGTGGTATACTAAAATACGTAATATTAATTCTTTGCATTTATGGTATAAAATGGTGTACGCAACGGATTTTAATCATTCTGCTTTAGTCTAAGAGAGTTAAAAATAAGGTCTATCGTAAACCACTTTCTTTCTCTTTTAAGGATTTTCTTTCTACTGCTAAACAACAGTTCAAGAAGTCGGGGAGAGGAGTCGAAACGTTTTTGATGAAGCTAGAAGTTGTGGGGGAAGGGGTCAATGTTTACGCTGTTCGTAAACATTGACTCAGTCCCTTACAACGTTTTAGCGTACTTTTTCCCAGCTAAGTGACAGTTTGGTTGATTTTGATGACAATTCGACAGTTTTTTTTATGACAATTTGATATTTTTGGTTGGATGCTTGGTTGTTTTTGATGAGGTGTCGATTGTAATTAACACCGTTTTATCTCACTTTAAAACACCCAAGTGACAGTTTGGTTGTTTCTGATGACAATTTGTTTTTTTTTATGACAATTTGATAGCTTTTGATGACAATTAGATGTTTTTGGTTGGATGTTTGGTTGTTTTTTATGAGGTGTCGATTGCAGCGACACCGTTTTATCGCGATATAAACCTCCTAAGTGACAATTTGGTTGTGTCTGATGACAATTGATGTTTTTGGTTGGATGTTCGGTTGTTTTCGATGAGGCGTCGATTGTAACGAAACCATTTTATCGCACTTAAACCACCTTAAGTGACAATTTGGTTGCTTTTGACGACAGCTTTGTTGTTTCTGATGACAATCTGGTTGCGTTTGATGACAAATTTGATGTTTTCGGGTCGGATGTTTGCTTGTTTTTGACGAGGTGTCGATTGCAACGAGACCTTCTGGATTTGAGTGCAGCTAAATAGTAAGTACCGCGCATACGTATTCTTTGTTCTGGTAGAAACCACTGGTCAAAGGGAGGCTGGAAAAAGGGTAGAATATCGTTCGGAAGTGGGGAGGGGGGGGGGTGTAAAGTTGGGCGCGTGAAAAATTACAAGTGTCAATAAATCCCCAACTGAAGCGCGTGCCGGCAGCTGTCCTACAATACGTGTTCTGCATACGTAATCAAGGGAGGAAGCAGCATAGAGATATAAGGTAGAGCTGCTGCTGGAGGATACACAAAGGGAAAAGGTTCAGATGTTGTCAAAAACAGGGTTTGTAGCGCTCAGTTTGGCTCCCCTTAACCGCCCCCCCCCCCCCCTTGCTGGTCCCCCACCTCCCCCACCCTTTCCCTAGTCATCTATCCAACAGATGTTGGTCCGTAGATAAGCTGTAATCATAGGCCATCAGACACGATGTATTGTTTGGAAACGGTATATGAGCGGAGTAGAGCGGGTCGCCTCTTAAATGCCTTGATCTAACATCGTTTATTTGATGGTTGCTTGTTCGGTGGCAGTCGTTAGTCGTTTTATTTCGGTGTCGAGGCTTAAAATGTTTGTTGATTGTAGTGGATTTGGCATAATGTATTGCGTACTATTTCTGGGAACAGTAAATAGTCCCTTAAATAGTCCCTAAATAATCAGGGACTAGTCCCTAATTTCCGTAAATAAGTCTCTATAGTGTCCGCGGCCTATCTTGAGTTCTCCGAGAACGAACACAGATAATCGATTGTACGTTTTCAGTAGCAGAGTGCCTTGTTGATATCCAAGATGGTTACAAAAACAATGGCGACCATCGATTAAAGCCACCCCCTCCAGGAAGACGTAGCCGCTCACAAGATATTGCAGGACTCAAGATACACCGCACACACAATAGTAGTCTCTAAAGCACCGCTGAGGCGATTGATTTGTCTTGTTGCCGCTTTCACTAAACCGAGAGCGACACCTTAGGTACAAAAGAATGCTGCCATACTCTTCATTGAAACACTATCTGGATAAACGAACATGTCGCTATTTGCTGCAGAGCTATTGCGCAGTCGAGAAATTTAATAGCTTTTGGGCAAATGCTACGCGAAATTTATTTATTTGTACCTGTAAGCTACTCTCCGGGTGATTGCTGCGATTAAGTTAGTGAATTACTGTACCATGCGCCATGGGTGTTTGCTGTGTCGTGCATATCAGGTGACTGGGCTAGTCCAATCAGACGGCCAAACAGCCGTTGTTCTCGTTCGTCATTGGCTAACTCATGGTGACGTCACGGCAAACAGCCATTGCGCATGGTTTAAGCATTTTGTCAGTTGCCGCTATTTGGCGATGTGGATGGCGGGACTCACTGTACAAAAATTCACCGGTGTTATTTGCTTGGCCAGTTCCTGAATAGACCTCGAAGAAAAGAAATCGGACACTCGTGGCGGCCATTTTGTCTGCCCCTTAATATTGTTATAGATCGGGACGGACAGTTTACTGACCATGGTCGAGCGAGCCACCCGGGTGAATCTTCTCCCGTGGTTTGCTTTTTAATTCGACGTGTCACACGTCGAATTAATGTAGTTGTGGAAAAAAAAACGGGGGTAGCCGATTTACGACAGCGATATCTCCTCAAAAACCAGACACATTTGTTCAATTCTGATTCGACGAAATTCAAGTATTCGGGTGGGTGAGTTGCAGTGCGCCAGCACACAAGGTATTATGCTGTAGTTAATTTAGTTAGGCCGGTTGTAGTTCGCTAACCTCTAAAAAGGTCTCTGAGCAAAAAACCGTCGCCAAATAGTAAACGATCAGTGGCTGACGTCAGCGCTTCCTCAGCGTAAAGGTGTGCGCTGAACGCCCATCATACGAAAAATTGCGGCGTGTAACTGCGCATTTTGGCAAGTCAGCTCTTCAACATTGCGGTCGGTTAGAGGCTATTGTGTTCGTCGCGATGGCTCATCTCGTATGGCGCAGAACAACACAAAGTGAGTCATCACTTACCTTTGCGGTGATATATCGGGTGCGATATATACAGTATTTTATTACGCGTATTTGTTGTGTTGTTTCGTATTGAACGAGTGAGTAAAGCGAATAATGTCCTGTTTTCACAGTGGCTCACTGGCCAGAGGGAGGGAAGGGCGGGATATTCTTAATGGCCTCTGACTTTGAGATTTTTTAAAAATCCGGAACAGGAAAACTCACGTAAGTTTTATTGGTTCGACATTAGTTTTAACCACAGATTTAAAATTACAAATAATAATAATAAAGATAATTATGAAACGCTAGTAAAACAAGTACTTTGTATTGAGTAGCCTAACAAAAATTGGCCACGTGAAATTGCAGTGTTATATTCAATGTGGACTTTGTCACAATTGTCGTGTAAATATTTTAACTTTTGTTAATACACCTAAAAAGTGTAAATAAATTTAAAGTAGTCAACCTGACGTACCCTCAGCGCAATATGATTTCTCCTACTCCCCCCCCCCCCCACCAAATTACCTGCTGAATGTATGAAATATGGTGTTCGAAGATTTAAAAAATGTAAAAGTCTGATGAACAAGAACAACGGGTACGGGAAACTGTACAACAACGAAGCTTTCAGTTTGTTTTTTTGTAAGAATACCAATATCAGCGTCCGATGAAAACTTATCTGGTCAGTGATTGCATCGTCGCACACAAGATTCTGGCTCATTTGCGTATCGTAGTAACAAAAGTTACGAGACAATTTTTAAAAAATATAATATGCAATATAGTAGATATTCTTCAGTACACCATGCATTCAGACTTTTTTAATAGTGTCCTATTGGTATGTCTGCCGTTCCAACGTCATACGTCAGTTAGAGATTTTTTGTATTCTACCATACGACACGTCGAATTACTAATGCAGTGTTAGTACATCTTGTTTTGTTGTATTTGTAACGAACTGAAACGGCTTGAAAGGACCCAGAATACGCTCTTCTCACCAGTTTTGAAGCTCTCAATCCTCTTACAACAATACAGCACGACGAGATCGCAACAATAAACGAGGCCGAGGAGTGCTGGGATCCGCGGCAGAGGACTGGGATCCTGGATCCCAGCACTCCACGTGGATCCCAGCCCCCGTTTTGCGTTAAATGAAAAGTGGAAGAAAACAAACAAATGTAATAAATTTACTGAAACAAATAAAACAAACATAACAGATACAAAAATAAAAACGTTCAGCAATTCACAACATTGCAACTGCTGCTTTCCAAACGTTGATTTCATTAAATGACAAAAAGGAATACAGGAACCGAATAAAATTAATAACATGGAACAATTTCTGAAAACAATACCATCTCAAACGTCAAAAAATCGTTGAAATTCATGTTAATTACAGCATTGTAGGGGATAATTAGTGCGTCCGGGAGCCGCCCCAATGCCAACCCCACAGTTAAGAGACAAGCTCTAAAATGTGCCGTGGTGGTAGTCAAGGGGTTGCAGGAATTCCAAATTTACCTTAACTGATGGATCAAGGATAGAAGTCGTGGTTCAGTTTTGGTGTTGGTTTAATGTAACATTTGAGCGATAGTGTGCTCTGGCTCGCCTGAAGTTCTTGGGCGACACTAACCTCGGCTTAAGGCCTTAAATGGAACGTCAACGGCATTAGGCTTACTTGGGGAAATTTAGATTTATAAGTCTCGGGAAAATTTTGTTAAGTTGGTGACTGCTAAACTAAGTAGCAACGGGGTTGCAGTTGTGGACTAGCAACAAGATGGGACAAGTTTGAATTTAAGTTGGGGATAGGGGAAATTGGGGAAAAATTCTAATGTTAGGGCCGAAATTACCTTTTGATGCGGGGAGTTAAAGAGTTGGAGGCGGATGGAATTGTAGGTTAATAGCTAATTGTTAGGAGCACCCGACGGATGATCAAGCGAGCTCGAGCGTTACAATTGATGTCAAGCATCATGTACAGGCAAACCACAGCTATGTATTGTTACAACAATGGATCCAATATAGATTATTTCAACTAACAATGAGTATTAATTTTGACAATGGCACATAACAATTTGACGTCAGGTGGACTTCGGGCTTGGCAGATTTCACAAATGACGTCAGCGTGACGTTGCTGGGGTGGTAAAATTCCAACGTTGAAATCCGGAATTAAACTCGCAACAGCATTTGCAACCGCTTTCAAAACTAAACATTGCTTCTTTTCATTGCGTGTAGCATTGCGTCTTAACGAATAATCTACACAAACTTTCTTCTGGCTAAACGCAACAATGTATTCCACTCGCGCTCACTTGCGCTCAACAATGTAGGTCGGACTGATAGCTTCAAAACGGGTGAGAATAAGGATATCGCCCGCTTTCCTCAAAAAAAGGGTCAGAGGGTTTTAGCGAGCGTTAACCGCACCCGGTCATCTGCCCGACGAAGCCCTAAGGCCCTATGTCTGCAACACCCGGAATGGATTCTCAGGAGGTCACCGACCCAAGTATCAATCGGGGCCAGTGCTGCTTAACTTCGGTGATCTCATGCTGGAATCCAACAATGGCTTGGGCGCTGCGTGCCCTCGACATTGTTAGATCCCAACACTCGGAAAGCAGGCGATATCCTATACTTCACTTTCAGATGTTGCCCAGGCTGGAGTATTTCGTCAGTTTTCGAAGGTATTGTCGCTGTTATACCATGGTTAAAATATAACGCCAACATTGTTTGCATAACAATGCTGCCATTTTAGTTTTCTGTACAGCGAAAGTTGGGAAGCTCACAGCTACAAATTTATCCGTCCGTCCATCGGCTTTTTCAACAGTCGTCAAGTGAACGTCAAAAAACACGGCAAATTAAAACATCGTCGCTTCCGTATAGCTTTTTCGACGTAACTCATTGAAATAATAACATTTGATCGTCGCATTTAACATGCCTGCGTCTAAGTTTGAAGATTCCTCGTTGTCACGGCAACACGAAGTTTCGACACCGTGTTGCATGAATGAATCGGCCTACTCTCGAACCCGATTCTCCGTTAGCTGCTACTAACGACTGTAAACGGCAGGTAAAAATTATGCCTAAAAACCTGAAAATTAAAGGGCAATTACATCCATTTTGATATGCATGTTTGACTTTTGGATCACTTACACAGTAACTAAATTGAGATATAGCTGTATTAACTGTGAGGAGCTCAAGCGTCTGACGGCCATAGCTGGCCGTCAGTGTAGTGACCAGCTAAGGCCGTCAGACGCTTGAGCTCCTCACAGTCAATACAGCTATCTCAATCGGCTGCGAGTCGAAATCGAAGAGATCCGTCTGTCGGTATTTTACTGCGCGTTCCAGCAAAACAATGGCGACCTCCGTGTCGTGTTTTGGTGATGCAGTAATTAAATTGTTGTATCGTACGTACGTAACGTATTCTTACCGCAATTCTTGTGTTTAGTTATTGTGTAAGTGATTCAAAAGTCAAACATGCATGTCAAAATGGATGTAATTGCCCTTTAAGCCTAAAATGCTAGGCCTAAAAGCTAACACATTTTTAATCTGCAATTGTGCTGGTACTACTTTTCGATTACATAATAGAGATCGCTGTTGCAGTGCGTGATGAGGTGTGCGCCTCAATAGTGGCGGCGGAAGTGTACAGAGTCGCTGTCAGCGCTTGTTTTATATCAAGTTTCGCCCCCTACCAGAGACTGATACATGATGTTTTCTAGTGCCTTTACCCCTTCCCCCTTTTCACAACCGCGGCACTACCTACCTACCTTACCTATCCTGGTAAGAAATAAACGTAGTTATTGGCCGATATTTACCTTAGAAACTGCTTTGAACAACCAAGACTACCTACATGTAAAAGCCGTAACGCTCGGTTTCACGTAGCATGCTAGACGCGTCGTCCAAGCTTAGCGCTGAACTGAAAGCACGAAGAACGAAAAACCCCAATCGTAGCATTGATTAGTGTACGCGAGATGCACAAAAACGTGATATCTTCTCATTATTGGATTTAACGGTGTTGCAGCGCAAAACGAACATTATTTTACGGTAATGGTGACTATTCTTAAAGTCTTCGGACGATTTACTGCTACGTCAAAGGATCGTTTAACACATTTTTTAATGACTATTGAAAACGCCGTAGCTTATCATGCAGTACAATACACACGTACCTTGGTTGTTCTTCTGCTTGAAATTCATGAAATTAAACCTCCGGTGGCTTTGTTTTGTCGTCGAGTGAACAAAGACGTACGTAGCTTGAAGCCATTGTTGTTAAACTTTAATAATTTGGTGTCAATGCAGTGTTTTGAATTTAAAATCCGCTTATCACGTGTCACACGTACCTTTCACAGTTCAGTCCGCATGCTAGAGCAGTTCATTTTTGGGGTGTAAGTAGCGCGACTGGTGGCAGAATCGGTGGCTAACTGGACGACGCGTCGAATTTCTCACGTTACGCCTTTACATCCAGGTAGCCTTGGAACAACGCAAGTATGACGAACGCTGCAGCGTATTTGTACTAGTTGTTTGTTGGTATTTGTTTTGTTTCAAAACACGTGACCCATTGTTGGCATGCTGCCGTAAAAAAAAAACCACGACCTTTAACAGAAGTGTCGTATAGCGCTTCAGGAATCCCCATCCAACTCCCTAAACCCACCACTGCTCCTGAAGAAGAACAAACCAAAACGTAACCAAATCAACGTCAACAAAATAGTTTCTGCAGATTGGTTTTCTCCGTGTTGTCAGGGGGCCAAGTAAAACAAGCCCAAACGATAACACTTACAAGACAAAAAAAAAAGACAAAAAACACATCCTCAAGACCACGAGAGTCAAGAAGATTGCATGAAAAGAAATTCGGCAAATTGAGGTTTGGGGTTATGATTTCACCCACCCAACGAGCGAGGGGTGGATGGGGGAGTCACTTTTCGAAGAACTCGGTTTTGGGGAAAATGAGTTTCCGTATTCTCCTACAATAACAGCGAGTGGCCGAATGAACAGAGGTGCTGCTGCCAGCGGCGAAAAACGGAATCACTCACTTCCGTTCCAACAGAGACATGATCGACTTTTTTTTTTAATACCGAGCTGATCAAAAAAAGAGAAAAAATAGGAGGACCGAAAAAAGTTGTTTTGGGGTGGTAAGAGGAATGGAGGTGGTGGTTGGGGTTGGGGAGGGGGGTAGTGGGGGCGATGCTGGATTCACGGGAGGTCGAGGAGAATCGACGATTATTTTAGAGAGAGAAAAAAAAATCGGCTGTTCTCAGTTCAGCGTTGATGCCAGATCGATGGATCGCGAAATTTTGGATCAAATTTTCAAATCGTGGTCGTCTGGCGCAGTTTCTTTCAACGGTTAAAAAAAAAATTAATTAAAAACAAATAAAATTTAAAACCAATTGCTATGTTACGTTCTCTAATTTTTATTATAATTTCTTCGAATTTTTCCCCACTAATTTCAAAACTGCGCAGATGCAATACCGTGTACGTAAAATTTACAGTTTTTTCATTCGTTTTTCAATTTCCTTTTCTAAGAATTGTTCCCTACTAATTTAAAAAAAAAAGCAGCTCGCTGCAATTGCGCATAAAATTTAAAACTTGTTAATATTTCGATACCAAAAATCTACAGAATTAAAAAAAATACGTGCGATGTGTGGGCGTATTTGTAATTTTGCACGCTTACCACTCCGGATTATAGGCACCTACGAATGTTCAATTCAATTCAATTTATTCAAAGCAGCCGGGACCCATAACCGTATGCCCCTCAACAGAACTACAGAACAACATAAGAACAGTAACAAATAAAAGAAACTCACTACCACCAGTATATTAACAGGCAGCGATCCACACGAGACACCAAACAACTAGGGATGAATCAATAACCGAAACCGAATTTTCGGTTTTTACTGAAAACCGAAACCGAAATCGATTCGGATTTTGTGTCGGTTTTTCGTATGGTGTTCGAAAAATCAAAAATTGATTTGTTTTCCTTATTTTTTCAAAATAATTATTATTTTCTACGTATAAATGACATCGAAGTTCTTAGTCCTGAAGAAAATAGAGGAAAATGTTGCCACAGCTAGGCCCATGGTCTATCACGCGGCTGAAAGTGAAAAACAAGAGTGAATTAGAAGTCAGTATTACTACTGTTACACGGAAAAAAAAAAAAAATAGAAATAGCTGCTTGGGGTGGATGGTGGCAAAAACCGATACCGAAACCGCGGTTTTGTGGGGGTGAAAACCGAAACCGGAACCGAAGTCAAAAAAATGAAATCGAACCATCTCTACAAACAACCATGCTTCTTTCAATGCCCATCGTGCTACTACCTCAACTCTCACCACTTCACTATGTACTAGCTGCTATGTTCGAGTACCACAATTTAGCAAAGAAAGCAGTCGAGTTTGTAGCCTTACATTATTCTTCTTTTGTTTGGGCATGAAAAGTTTGAAATTTGGGCTCTGGCTCTAATTGTATTTACGTATATAATGGTTGGATACAGCAGTAAGGTTCCACGTGGACTAATCAGCACTGCAGTATCTGAAACCTTACAGGAAAGTTTATTTGTGTTCCTTTGCTGTTTTGAATTCGGATCAATTAAACCTTCCGTTAAGCATCAAACGAGTTCGTTTTTGTTTTCCAATTCGTGCTGCTTGGCGTATACCATGCAATTTAGATTAGCTTGTTTTAATGTTTTGTATCTTTATCGTTTGTTTTGGTTTATCAGTACCTGAAACCAAAACAAACAATTACGGTTTATCAAAGGGTTTCAAAGGGTTTAACGAGCGTTAACCACCCTTTTATCTTCAGTCTACGTCTTGCAGCCGGCGTTTGCTGATTGACATTGTTGTTTAAAACAATGTAAAACAATCAGTCTGGTCGTTTATAGCTCCCCAACCCCTGAACCACTTGACCAATTAGGAAAGCCCTTATGAAAAGGACACACCTACAGAGCAATACCTGTAAAATGAGCTAAGAACCAACTTCATAGGATAAATAGTTTGATTTGTAGAGGGCGAGTAGAAACGTGTGGTGCCAACAAGAAGAACAAGCAAATAATGAAAAATTACGATTCTAGCTGACATCTGGACTTGACCTGGAATCGTGATTTTCATTCTTCAAATCGGTAATCAATAAAAGTTCGGACACATGTCCACCAAGTCTAACAAAACTTATATACTAAAGTTGAGGGGAAAATATTGAAAGATAGCAGAGAAATTAAACATCGGAATTTCGGCTTTAAGTTTAACTTGGGAAGTTGAGATCAAACCTTACAGTAAAGTCTGGCGCCTTCGCTAATAAAAGAAAGGCCAACTGTGAAGGAGCGTGACAAGGTCTGTTTGACTTAGACATGACGGACAGCCGATGGTTCAACAACCGTTAAATAAATGATACGCAAACCTATGTACGTTTCCAGTTGGATTTAGATGTCAGACTGCCTGAGCGAGGAATCGAAACCACGACCTTTGAAACCAAAGGCCAAGGTCCTACCGGTTAGCCATACTGACACGGATAAAATGATACGTCTAAAGTCACTTAACACGTTCATGTGTACATATAAACATGCACTTTCCAATCGCCTACTGAAGGGACGTACAGTACATATGGGCGTGTTAAATGCTACCTATGGACGTTTCCTTTTGGCGTGTTAGTATGGCTCAGCGGTAGGACCTTGACCTTTGGTTTCAAAGGTCGTGGGTTCAATACCCCGCTCAGGTAGTCTGACATACAAGTCCAAAAGGCAACGTAAATAAGTTTGCATCTGTATTTATTTAACTCGAGCCGTTGGCTTTCCGTCCTATTTAATCCTTATTTCACGTTTGATTTGAGCGTTCCGTTCGTTTCACTTGGATTGTGGAGCGACAAATAAGCATCCCTCCAGTGGCGATTGGAAAGTGTATGTTTATATGTGTATATGCTCGTGTTAAATGCTGCCTATGGACGTTTCCTTTTGGCCGTGTCAGTATCGCTCAGCGGTTGGACCTTGGCCTTTGGTTTCAAAGGTCGTGGGTTCGATTCCCCGCTCAGGCAGTCTGACATCTAAGTCCAAAAGGCAACGTAAATAGGTTTGCATCTGTATTTGCCTGCTTGCCTTGTTGGGTGCTAGTGGCTGGAGCCGGAGAAATGTAAGGCTTTTTTTTTTACTTTAGTCCACGTGAAACCTTACTTCTGTATCCAACGATCACACACGTAAATACAATTAAAGTCAGAGGCAAAATTTCAAAACTTTTCATGCCCAAACAAATTAAGAATACTGCAAAACTCTCGACTACTTTTTTGGCTACATTTTTCAGTGTTCTTCAGTCACGTCTTCTATACTTGCCGTTCATCGCCCTACTGATGAGACATAATTTTTCAAGATTTTCAAGCACTTTTCCAGACAAGGAATTTCAATATTACTTTACAGGAAATTTCCAGCTTTTTAAGGACCTCGGACAAACCCTCAATACCTATAGAGGAGCGTCATGTCACGTCATTTTGGCTACGCGATACAATTTGGTGGGCATAGCTACAAGGTGCACTAGATTAAAACGTAAGGGAAAAAACGGCACTTTGAGAGCGGATTTCTTAGGCTTAAAAGAACGTTGCTTTCTCCAACAACACAAATCATGCGTTATAGGCTTAAGAAATTCAGTCTAATAGCATTGGCTTCAGTAAGACGACCTTCTTTTCCTCCACCAGTACCCCTTGCAGCTAACCCATTAAGGCTCCACCATAGAGTTATATACAATAATACTACGTCGTGTCACTGCCCTATAGTACTGTACTAAGCACACTAAGACGATTTTTTTAAAAAATATTTTCCAGAGATATCGTTTAGCCAACTAGAATGCAGCAATTCTTGGCTAATGTATCGTCTGCAAAAGTAAAAATGGTAAGACTCTAAACCTTTTTAGCTAAAGATAAATGGCTCAAAATTAACTGCATACCTAGCTTTACACTCCGGCTCGTTTTAGGCCCCCCAGAATTCCTTAAAAAAATAAAAACTTCGTTGCTCAACGTTATGATAAAAACTAGACAAGATCACAAACTTTCCTGGCTCTTATCACTGTTGCAATGCGAGAGGTCCTTTGGTTCGATTCGACGGGCTGGCGTGCAAATCCCACATCGTGGTGGTCTGTAGCTTTGCCAAGTTTCTGTTCCTGAAGACTGGTCCTGGCGACGCGCGTTTCTGCCGCGTTAGGACTGTTTTCTCCTGTGCGAGAGGTTGTCGGTTCGAATCCCAAGGACGGGCACCCGATGTGGCGGGCACACAACCACAGAAATACTCGGGAGGCCAAGTTTGGTTCAATAGGTGGTTCCCAAAGTATTCTGTTGCTCACTAATGTTGAGTGAGCGGGTCGGACACGTACGAGGCTTCGAGGCCGAGCACTTTTGGCAGATGCCGTGTTTGGTTCGTCTAATCCCCGCACGAAACGTCTAGTTAGTCGTTGTTGTTAAAAGGCTAGCTTCACCACCGAAGTGGTGTTCTATTCCTTTAACCTGAGCGTGTGCCTCCATACACTCCAGGGGCGAGTTGCTCGTCAAACACGAACGTCGAATATGACGCGATTTTGACGTAATCATTGCCATGTTTGCACACGACGTGGCCAACGACTCCGTCAAAATCCCGTCATATTCGACGTTGGTGTCTGACGAGCAACTCGCCCCAGGTATGAGTCCCCCAGCAGTCGTTCGAGGCTTCTTATGTAGCGCTCGACCGACTTCCGCCGGAAACACGTCTATAAGTTGTGTTAAGTGGTGCTACACTGGGGAGAAGGCTTCCTGAGCTTTCCTGCACTGCACGGGGTTGGGAGTCCTAGTGAGCCCCAACCCTTAGCGGGTCACGGCTCTTGGCCGTCGTTTCACCGCGCTACAACTCAGTAATAAGGTTTCACGTGGACTAAACAGTACAGCAACACTGCCGTATCTGAAACCTTACAGTAAAGTTTTTTTGTGTTCCTTTTGCTGCTTTGTTTTCGGATCAGTTAAACCTTACCTTAAGCATCAAACGAGTTCGTTTTTGTTTTCTAAATCCACATTAGGCTGTTTGGGGGGGGGGTTCGACCAGAACGGGAGATGGAACACGTGGTAAATACCACTCCTGATAAAACCGAGTGAGCTACTTTACAGTTGAACTGGAGACTATGCAAAAAAACACAGAAAAAAAACCTTAAATTTTCACAATTTTATGCCCAGCTAATTTTAATTTCTTTTGTAAAGTCTATTCATTGAACAATAAGATGGGGGCTGCGCACTAAATTGTTAACGCACGCGGGCGCTTATGAAAACCAATGTATTTATTTTTCGTCACATTTAAACATTATGCTTGACGGGTTAAGTTCCTTCAAGATTCACTTCAACCCTGGTGTTTTCAAGTCAGAGTCGACGACTGAAGACAGGAAATAAAACTCGCAGCGTCAACTTTTTTTTTTCTTTTTCGTCCCGCATGTGTCGACATTCACCCTCCCACCGTCACAGACTTACTCGTCTATTTTGGGTTGAGGTATACCAGGAAGTTGCTAGAATGGAGCGTGTCAACGCCGCGGTCGTTTAGCATTGATAGTTTATCTCAGGAGCGAATCAATCTTCATGCCATCTGCAACCAAAAAACTGTTCGCCGCACGTGCGATGTTCTTTGTGCAGAATGCCAAACATTTTGCACGCAGGTGACGCGCTACCCTCAATCAAGGCATCCAGATAAAAATGTTAAAGAGGCATGGTACACGAGAAGGCGTTCAGCTGCGAAGAGCCAGAGGATATACGTTAGAATTTGTTATTATTTGCATGGATGTACTAGGACGTCAGCACTTACGATTGTTGAAAAAAATGGAGCGCTGCGACTATTCCTCACACAATAAATTAAAGTTGCGTAAATATTTATTAAATAAAATTTAATGTTGAAACAATTCATTGGAAGAAATTATGGAGCGTTGTGGCTCATCTTTTGGGTTGCACCATCGCATCTTGTCTCGCATCTTGTTTCTTGGTCCATTTGCTTTCGTAGCGAGTCGCTGGATGGCATTGACGGCACAACACAAACAAACAAACTAACAAACTAACAAAAACAAACAAACACGATCTAACACGAACGAACACAAACGTACGAACGAGCACGGTCGAACGAACGAACCGAACACGAAAGTAGGAACGAACACAAACGAACACGAACGTACGAACGAACACGAATGAACACGAACGAACCGAACACGAATGAACACAAACGAACACCAACGTATGAACGAACACAAACGAACGAACCGAACGCGAACGAAGGAACGAAGGAACGATACATCGGGCACATGCAGGTGTTTGCGAGTGCATTGGAGAACTTTTTGGTTGCTCATCGCAACTTGTTTCTTTGTCCATTTGCTTTCGTAGCTCGTCACTAGATGGCGTTGTTCCTCAACACCATGTCCGACTTTCATTTTATTTTTTACAAACCACCTCTGGGCGTACCGCTATCAATGTCCAAAATCTGGTTTTAATTGATGCGGTGGTATTGCGTGATGCGACCACAAAGACGGCATTCGAGTGTATTCATAAACTGAGCTCCACTCCAATTAAATTAAGAAACTCGGTGCTAATGGCCTATAGTCTGAGAAAAAGTGATTGAAAATAGTAAGAGTCAGCCCTAGATTTGGATATCACAAGTTTAGCTCTGAATGGTTTTGCAAAAATATTGTGGAAATTGAATTATTTTTTAGAAAACGAATTTTTTTTCTCGAATATCCGAAATTTGCAGGTGTAATAAAAACAATCAGAAAACATTTGGAACAATTTGTAAAGCACTTTTTTTTTTTTTTTTTACATTTAATTCAAATATACGAGAGCACGAAGCATTTGATACGCTTATTTGCGCTCAGGGACCCCCACATCAAAGTTAGGGGCCGGGACTAACTACAATAGCGGGCCCCCCTGTCACCCGGCTGAATTCGTAAAAAGATTACACTATGTTATATTTTGTTATAACAACAATTGTGCTTAACGGGTTGGTGCATTCACCTATCCGGGGTGCTTACGTTTGAAGACTTCCCTGCCCAACAAGCTGACAGACTTGCACTGCAGTGCTCCTGCTCCGTGCTCGTTGTCGTTGAATTGAAGTTGTTGTTGGGACTATATAAAAAAAATGCACAATGCCCACAAATCGAGTATAGCCGATACTCATAGTCATTAAAACTCACAATTGCGAAAAAAAATTTAGGGCATGTAGGAAGATTGTTTGGAATGTCTTCAAATACATCAAGGCTCTGTACTCAACACGGATGTTGAAACAACAAATTCAAGAGGCTGGCATTGCCACTGGACTATCTCGGAGAACGGTAAGACGTATCTTGTCAGTAGCAAAAACCGTATCGACAGCCAAAGTTAGGGTTAGGCCTAACGCCGCAGACATTATGTACTCCAGCCGCTCAATGCGCGTACAAGGTTCCAGTCACCGCCAACATTAGTGCATATGCGTGACAGGCGATTGAAAACGATCATAAAATACAGATTTTCGAGTGGCCAACCAGAACCTAAAATAGTAACCGTTTATCCCCTTTTTGCTGACAACGTTGCTTTGATGTGCACGAAAGGAATTACATGTTGAGGCTAAGAGTTGACATCACGTTTATTAAATTCATATTTCGCCCTGGAGCAAGTATGCAAAAACAGAAAAAAATATCTATAACAGTGGTGGAGAGATTGTGTTGTGCGGAGAGAAAGAGACTCCATGAATCGACGCAGACAGGAAAACTAAAAGAGTTTGTAGTCGCCTCAGCCCTTACATAATCACTATACGTTTACATGGCCACAAGAAAGCACATTTTAACGATGCACTTTGAAATCTGCATCATTTACAAGACGAAATACCGTGATTAGGGTCAATGCGATAAGGAAGGCGCTTCATGCCAGTATTCTTAGAAAATATTTCCTACTTGCCCTCTTTTTGGCGAATAGTGAGTAGGCCCCAAGCTGTATATTAAACCCAAATAACCAAACATATGCAAGCTAAGTGGTCTTTCTTGTCATGTACGCTTATTTTCAGTTTATTTACCTAAAATTCGAGTTGCACCAGCACAAAATACGTGGGTGCCGTAACTGAGTCTGTCATCTTTACCAGGCGTTCTCCAACATATCATTGCGATTGCGAGTGTTCACGTGAATAAGGACGATGCGCTTCTGACGTC
Organism: Lithobius niger; assembly: GCA_023313725.1. Lineage (NCBI taxonomy): Eukaryota > Metazoa > Arthropoda > Chilopoda > Lithobiomorpha > Lithobiidae > Lithobius > Lithobius niger. Next base: position 132,335 of record JAHWFP010264278.1, read on the forward strand.
CGACCCAGGTCTGTAAAGCACTTCGGTTTCTGTAGCGCCAGATGGAGAAAGCTCCACGAACGGTTGGTCATGTGCTTCGAAGTGGTCATATAAACGTAGTGATAGGATCCAGGGATGCAGCGCATATCGCTGTTTTTTTCTCCTGTCGACCTGAGGACCAAAGGTAGCCGTGATCTCATTTTCGGTGGAGGAAAATCGGCAATTATTACTCAATTTCCAAAGCGATGGGGCTAGTGAAAGTTGGTACAGGAAACAAATGCTGTACCGTTAAATAATTAGAAGCCTAAAACAGCTGAAATGTATGAACGTGTGTATAGTGTTCGCGGCCTATCTTGAGTTCTCCGCAGAACGAACACAGATAATCGATTGTACGTTTTCAGTAGCAGAGTGCCTTGTTGATATCCAAGATGGTTACAAAAACAATGGCACAGCCAACTTGATACGGCAGCATCGCTCACCTTTAGGTGAGCGATGCTGCCGTATCAAGTTGGCTGTGACAATGGTGGCCATTGATTAAAGCCACACCCTCCAGGAAAACGTAGCCGCTCACAAAATACTTGCAGGACTCAAGATACACCGCGCACGCAGTAGTTTGATGTTTGGTTGGGATGTTTGGGATGAATTTGTGTTGCGAGTCAAGGTAGGTTCCATAAATTTAGGTCACGGTAAGTGTCATCAAATCTGTCATGAAATACTCCCTCCTTGGTTGCAGGGAAGGCTGTAAGAGAGACGGAAACGCCCAGACACGCACACTCGATGATTACATGACGTCACATCTTATCTCAACTAAGGCTGAGGCTACTGTAGTTGGGGATTCTCATAATGGAGTCGATCTTTTACTCCTGGTTAGGGCTATGGAAAGAGACGGAGTAAACACTTAGGTTGTAGTCACCACAGATTAGAGAACTCTCCCTCCCACAGATACGACACTCGTAACTCAGCCAGCGCTTCAAAAATGGTCCCTCGTTTCAGCAACGCGTCGGGGTGATGACGTAACACCTCGCACTTTATTCGCCAGATGTTACTAGCAGAGTGAAATTGAAACGCCGAAAAGAAGCTGAATAAATAGGAAATTAGAAGGTAAAGCGTTAAACTATCAAAACGTCAGCCATTACGATTGGCTTTATTGGAACCACTAGTCTGAGGAAGAAGAAAAAAACAACTTTCACAACTCGGACTCGAACTCTCGTGATTAACGTAGCTTGTTTGATTTGGTCTGTAAACGTGCCGACGCGGCTGCTCGCGATCCCTCTGCGCATGACTGCATATTTATTATGGCGGACTTTCTAATTATACCACGCTCCTCGCGGGCGATCTCTGCGCCTACTGGCGAATCAAGGCGAAGCATGACTCAGCCAAAAAAAATGAGGCCTAACTATGCCTAACTATCTGTGCGCGGTAGTGTTCTTTAATCTGTGGTAGGGACAAAGGAAACCAGGCTTTCTTTGCGTCCCCGCAAGTAGACTAGTCGACTCAACTCTTGATATGCTCGTGTTCGGGAACTAGAGGCACGAGAGACAAGAGCGGGACAAAACTGTCATCGTGACGTGAAAGTAACGTCACTGAGGCAATGCTGTCATCATAGAGGAAGTAACGCTGTATAGTGGCCTGGTGAAGTGCACCAGCTTTGAACAGGTTTCGTTTAGCTTGTGTAATGACCTTTGACGACGATTTTGCGTCTCGTGTCGTTAGTTCCTTAACACGAGGAATGACGTTCGTTGCTCGTTACTCGCGAAACTGGAAAATGACGTAATTTTGACGTAATAGATACCACGATGCGTCCAAACAAGATAAGTAAATAAACACCGGCGTCAAACCACGTAGACGGTTCATCCTTATGTTTTATTTACATTTGAGCCACACTTACAACTCTTGACGCAAGTGTAGTCATGTTTACAAGGGTTGATACATGCAAGGTGCACCTGTTCCAGGCTGCACGAATCATCATTATAACATTTTATATAATAATTATCGTGTTCTGCAAGTGGCGGGGAACCTGTCGCAGATCGTGTTAGGTCACGGTCTTGACATTCTCGACGGGGGTGGGCACTTGGGCCCGTTAACAGCATCCGGCCAAACGTTATTTCGGCAACAAATGTAACCAGGAGACTTGAGGGCAAAGTTGCACAATTCCGGTTGTCCTCTGTTGCACACGGAATAAAGCTGGACCGTCGAACTCTTGATGCTCGTGGCGTTCATATATTTGCAGATCAGAGTTCCTAATTTATCCCGATTAAAAATGGAAAACGGGACGCTGTTTAAGTCGCCATTTTTCGTGTTACGATTAATCTGCAATAAGACAAAAAATGTCATAGTAAGGATGTAGTTATGTAACTCAACTGCAATTACCTAGCAAAAATTATCCTCTCCTTCTGGTCCCAAGACTTCGGTTGGGAGAACGTAAGACCTGCAAAGTTATGTAACACAATCTAAGCTCGTAAAACTGATAAATTAATTTAACATTTCAAGATGGCATCCATTACGGATGTGCTGAGTCGTAACTAAATGGGCGCTGAGGAAAATTTCAGGAAGTAACATAAAAAAGTAGGCTGTTGAAATCTTGGTTTACGTGGAGTTGAATGACGTCTGTCATTGAGTCAACGTTTCGTTTTATTATTATTTAGCCTTACATACCATTTTGTACCCCTATGTACCCCTTTGTACCCTATATGCCCTCATGGGCCCTTATTGATGGACACTTATGTACCCTTTTGTACCGTTTCTTACCTTTATGTACTATTTTGTACTCTTTCATATACTCTTGTACTCTTTTGTACCATTTCTTATCCTTATATACCCTTTTGTACCTTTTCATACACTCATATATTCTTTTGAACCCTTTCATACTAGTAGATAAACTTTCGTATACTTTTGTACCCTTTTGTACCATTTCTTACCCTTGTATACCCTTTTGTACCTTTTGAACCCTTTCAAACCTTATTAGTCTTTCGCATACTCTTTTACCCTTTTGTATCATTTCTTACCTTTTTGTATTCTTTCTTAGCCTTGTACACCCTTTCATACCTTTTCATCCACTTATATAACCTTTGCACCCTTTCATACCCGTATGTAGTCTTTCGTATACTCTTCTGTACCCTTCTGTACCATTTCTTACCCTTTTGTACCCTTTCTTACCCTTATATACCCTTTTGTATCTTTTCATACATTTATATAACATTTTACGCCCTTTCTAACCCGTATGTAGCCTTTTGTATACTCTTGTACCCTTCGTACCATTTCTTACACGTATACAACCTTTTGAACGCTTTCATACCCTTATATAACCTTTCGTATACTCTTAAACCCTTTGTACCATTTCTTACCCTTTTGCACCCTTTCTTACCTTTATATACCCTTTTGTGCCTTTTCATACACTTATATAACCTTTTGAACCCTTTCATACCCTTATGTATCCTTTCGTATATTCTTGTACCCTTTTGCACCCTTTGTTACTCTTATATATCCATTTGCATACACTTACATAGCCGTTCGTATACTTTTGTACTTTTTGTACCCTTTTTTAGCCTTGTATATCCTTTGGTACCTTTTCATACACTTATACAACCTTTTGAACCCTTTCATACCCTTATGTAGCCTTTCGTATACTCTTGTACCCTTCTGTACCATTTCTTACCCTTTGTACGCTTTCTTAACCTTGTATACTCTTTTCTACCTCTTCGTATACTTATGTAACCTTTTGCACCCTTTCATACCCTTATGTTGCCTTTCGTATATTCCTGTACCCTTTTGTGTGACAATTATTGAACTTGGTGGGCGAACCACTAGCGTTGTTCTTGATCCGCATTGCCTTTAAGCAACATAGTTACTGGGCGTCTTTTCCTGGTGTCTGGGATGCCCAGGTTTGTAGTGTCATGCACTCATCATGAACCAATTGGTGAACATGACAGAGAGAACTCGAGATAATACTAGTTTATAGTTTGTTCCACATTATGTTTGCAGGAAACTGACTGTATGACGCCACGTTTCCTTGCACTACGATTACGAAAACAAGTGATGTCACACTTGTAAACTCTACACAGTTGCTGTTAGAGTCAACGAGTGGGATATTTACGTGGTGTTTACGCTCGTAGTAGAAGGAAACGTGGTGTCATACTATCAGTTTTCTGCAAACATAATGTGGAACAAACTACAGTGTGGCCCTCAGCTTCAGCTAACTCGTATCGAGCTCTGTTCCTCTCTATCAATGAAAAGTCTATTAATTTGTGAC
>JAHWFP010264280.1:0-29081 GCA_023313725.1 Lithobius niger
TCGACATACTCCTTGGTGGCTGCATCCTTATTTTGTGTGGGAGTTTTAACATCTTTAAAATGTTTCATCGCCGCGTTAAAATGCCCATCTGCATCTTTCTTCAATTCTACGTCGGATTCAAGTTTCATTACGTCAGATTCGTTAAACTAGGAATAAATTACGGCATCATCGGGGTTTATAGCAGCTCTCACTCTAGTCAGGCGCTTATGTTGCATGTCATAATCGTTATTCGAGTCTAATATAAATCCTACCCCTAGAGTTCCTTTCACGTCTCTCTGCATGCGCTTCAAACACTGACCAAATTTATTTACCGGCATTTTTTTTTATTTCTGTCGGTTCTTTTTTTTTTAAATTTTACATGTAAATAAAAAAAGAAAAGAAAATAAAAAGTTAGGATAAATAAACGAAAAGAAATTGAAAATGCTTAACCCTGCCTGGTCACGCATCTCTCCAATTTGCTGGAAACAAATTTGCTAGAAGGCAACTGAGTTTAAAAATGGAGTAATGTACACGTTGTATCCTTCCATAGAATTCAAGGATTAAAGGGAGTAGGTTCTCCCATTTCTAACAAAGATTCCAAGCACAAGGGTTGGATGTCACCGACTGACTCCGAAACTCAAAACGCGTTGAAAAATCTTAGATGGTACATCTGCGAAAAATTAAAAGTCCAAATTGACGAGCAGAAACCCATTTCTTTGACGATGTTCAATTATCCCAATTACTTGCACCCTGTTACACCTGCTACCATTCTGCAAAAAGGCTAACGAAGATACCAACAATGCGGATAAACCGCTCTGCCTTAGAACTTGGGTGTACAATGATATCCACAAAACTAAAAGGAAACTGAACGAAAATGTTACGGAAAAACCATGGTTTGACTTTCCTTTGTGTGGAAGTATGATCTTTTTGGAAGTTAGTGGTAAAATTAAGTGGTAAAATTAACTCCTTGTACATCAGCAACGACACTCCTAGCACCATGAAACTTTGGTGCAACGTAGAATATGGAGTTGCTGAACCTAACATGACCAACGATAAATTTCTGATCGAGACTTTATGGTTTGGTTTCTGAATAAATGTAAAAAAAAAACAATGGAAATTTTAAATTACGATTTTTTTTTGCCCTCTGCAAAGAACTAAAAAATCACCCATTTCTGCTCTCTAATATTAGATGTCTGATTATAGGTCCTGCAAACTGTGGAAAAACGAACCTACTGTTTAATTTTATTTGCAACGAGGGGTGGCTAGATTATGACAGATTACATGTCTATAAAAAAACTTTGTGTCAGCCAAAATACCAAGCTTTACAGTCTAAATTTGCGGAAATTGGTGATGTGGTGGGGCGAGAGATAACGAGTTTTCATGACTCTCAAAACGATCTGATTCCTCTCGAGGAGTTAGATTCTATGTTTCATAATCTCATCGTTTTCGATAATGTGCTTTTGGACAAACAAAATAACATCGAGCGTTACTTCGCTGAAGGGCGCCATTCGAACGCCGATGTTTTTTATTGCAGTCAGTCCTATACAAGAATTCCAAAGCAGGTAATTAGAGATAATGCCAATTTATTAGTCGTATTCCCCGTGGACGAATTAAACCTAAAACATTTGTACGAAAATCACGTTGGTCCTGACATGGAATTTCCCGAGTTTAAAACGTTGTGTAGGACATGTTGGGTCGATCCGTATGGATTTTTATCAATCGATAAAATGTTAAACGAGGCCGAATAAAAGAAGCCGAAAGAAAAACGAACATGGAAACGAAACGCAAAATCGTAAAACTAAAAGAACGTTTAAAGAAAATATTTTTGGATCAACGTTTGGACGAGCAAGTGTAAGAAGAATCTATGCAAGAGTTTTTTAAACCTGTTGTTAGTACTTTGAAACCATCCACCCCAACACCAACACCTGCAGCGAGTCCTTCGAAAGTAGTTGCTGGCTTTCCAACTAAAAAACGAGCGAAATGTATACGAATAGAAAACGTATAAGTCAGAGGAAAACGTATAAGTCAGAGGAAACGTATAAGTCGGAGGATGATGAGGAAGGATGGGAAACTGAGGGAACAATGCACGACATGGGAAAGTTTGAATTATCGTCACCTCCTAGTTTTGTTGACCATTCGACTCAGATAGTGCGAGATCCTCCCATTTCTCCCAATGTATCCGAATATGTGACTCCGGCTCCGGTTATGCGAATTGAATACGCCTCTACCAGTACAGGACCTAAAGTCATTCCCGTGCTTTTGGCAATTCAGAACAGATGCATTTCGACACCTCCAGAAATTCCAAATTTCATCACCCTCAGGTCCTTGGATAGTCATAGGGCAAACGGCAAAATATTTCCTGCTCAAATTTTTCGAAAATTCTGGAGATTCTGATCCGGTCTTCAGACTTCAATATGACATGAACCGGAGAACTAAGCATGGCGAATAAACCAGTAAAAATATTCGAGAACGATATAGTTGTTGGCGGTAAACAGTACCCGGGACGACGAGCACTTTGGAGTTTGCTGGTTTTTAAGGACCTGAAAGAAACTTCGTATCCTCCCGATGTCAAGGCGTCTTACGCATCTCTTTTGAAAAATACGAATGCCATCTATCAAAACAACAATCTGGGTACTCAAAAACCCAAGTCTAATCACGGCGCCAAGTATGTGTCGATAATAGGACCTATTCGGGAGGATATGAAAACGAAGAAAATGGGGATCGGTATGGTAAAAAAAAACCGGGTATGCTAGAACGGTGGATTACAAGTACTACGACAATCCAAACGGCCTGGTCAGGAGATAGAGGGTTTTGTATGGATCCACCCGACCAGGCTACGATGGTCACAGGAACGAAACGATAAAACTTTTATCAGAATTGGAATGATGACACGTCATCACCACCAGTGAAAAAATATCGTGTATCAAAATTTAGGTTTAGGTTAAAAAATGTTTGTATAATAAAAAAGGAAAGCAACCAAGATAAAGTTTTGCGTGAAATGTAAACGCCATACATCTAACCGACCCGAACTTCCTATTATTTCAATATCGAAAAATAACAGACGAATGGAAGTAGTGTTTTGTGATGTGTGTGGAAGCAAAAATCTTCCTTCGTTAAATCTGGGGAGGGCATCGTAAATAAACTGAATGACCATTTGCCCGCAAAATTAGTTGCCGGGGTTTCAATATTGCGGGCCTGGAACAACACTGGAAAAGAGATTAGCTAGAGGTGATAAAGGAATAAATGAACTGGACTAGGCGTGCAAAGATCACGATATTGCCTTCTCGAAAAGCTCAGATTTAAACCAAAGGCACTTTGCCGATGAAATTCTAATGTCTAAAGCTCGAAACGTACGCAAGGATCCTTCGGTTTCTTGAAGAGAAAAATTGGCCGCATCGATCGTTAAAAAAAATAACGTAAACAAAAATAAAGTTCGGAATGGGAAAAAAAACAAAATGGACCAAGCTACATACAGTTCTTAGCCTGAACGATCTGCGGCAGGCTGACTTGGTTGAAATGATGCCATATGCTTGCGTAAATAGGTTTTAGTTATCTACTGACTTGCATTAACGTCATGTCTAAGTTCGCTTGGGCCGTTCCTCTTAAATCTAAATTCGGTATAGATGGTACCGTCACTTTCAAGAAGATAGTTCAGGAGCGACACTCCCTAAAATTTACAACTCGATTTAGGTAGCAAGTTCTACAATAAAGACTTCAAAGCGCTACTTAGGCGCCATAACATCAACATGTACTCTACGCACTCTGAAAGTGAACGTGGTAGAACGTTTCAACAGAATGCTGAAAACTTGATGTGGAAAAGATTCACCAGGCAGGGGGATTATTACGAGTGGATACACATTATTGACGAGTTGGTTTTGCATTACAACAACACGGTTCATTCCACTGTAAAACTGAAACCTAGGGAAGTAACCAAGCGTCACGAACCGTTGCTGAGACGAACTAGTCCTAAACGACTGATGAAAAAACCCAAGTTCACCGTAGGAAATAAAGTCAGGATGGCTAAAGTTAAAAAAAAATTTCGATAAAGGGTATTTGCAAAATTTTACTAACGAAGTTTTTACGATTCGTAAAGTGCAAAAAATCCAACCAGTTACCTATCTTTGAAAGGATGAGTCGGATGAACAGGAACTTTAAAAAACCCTAGTTCCCGATTTATTTCTAGTGGAGCACGTATTAAGTAAAAAGAAAAGAACAGATGGGGAAAATGCTTTATTTCGTTAAATGGAAAGGCTACGATTCCAAATACAACAGCTGGACGGATAATATAGATAGTTTAAGCTGAATTCACGTGCCCATAAGCGAAAGTACTGACTGCATCGTCGCAGACCCATCTCTAGTCGTCGTAAGGACTGAAAGCCAACTTGTTGATGGTGACGGTCTTTAATTCATGCGCCTCAGAATAAATGTAAGATCCCAGAGTTCTTACAACGCTATTATAAAACAGCACATTCTTGTATGTTTCGTGCACAACTTGTGCTGTTTTTATGCCTTTGAAGGCCATTTTGTTCTTTCCATCCGATTGTAAAATGCTGTAGAGCTTAGACTTTAAACCTACAAACACAGAAAAAGGGCAATCCCCGCACTTGTATTTCATCTTTCCTAATACTTTTTTATTGATGTCGGAGCGCACAAAATGATCTTTGGGGGAGTCCGATGTGTCGAACAATGACACATCGTCGTCCATATCTTTGTAAACCTTGTCCGTTTCTATCGAATAACACAAACTATCCATATCCGTGACTAGGAGTTTAGATCTTCCCGGTCCGTACTTTTTCATCATGTGGTTGTAGTAAAGCCGATAGACTAATAACTTTGACAATTCCAAGACGTTAAAACCAACCATGATGGGCTTCTCCAAAATAATGTTTGCGGGAGGCTTTGTAAAAAGTTACCAAATCCTCGCTTAGAGAAGTGAAACTCGTGTTGCGTGGGTGAGATGCGTACTTGATAGTTTTCTTTTTCGTCGTTGCTATCAAGACGTTGTTTCACTTACTTTTGTTTTCGATCGTTTTCCCAAAAATCTAATTATTCACCAGTTTGTAGAGGTTTTGTCAAAATCATTAGTAGCCGCTTGCCATTTCTCGTTATTAGACTCAATGTAAGGTTTCAGCCAAGGCGCTTGCTTAAAACTGATTGCTCTGTGTATTTTCTTGAGAACCATGCCGAGAGAAAGGTAGTATTTCAATTTCCTACAGTGCACCACGTACTTTTAGGCCTTTGCTGTACGTTAACTGCAAGCCCTCGATTGCCCGACGGTTGAAAGGAGAAAGTATAGACTTTGTGATTTTCATGTGCTCTGGGGCTAGCGGGAAATCATTGTGGGATGCATGAAGCATCTCTGGGTATTCCAAGTTCACTTCTAATATCAGCCCTGTATCACTCTCATCTCCGTAATTATCGAGATTGATATTCTCAAGCCCGTCCTCCGGCACCCATTCGTACTCTTCAGTTGGCACATTACACAATCGTACAAGTTACTGTTGATCTTCTCTAAGTCCAAAAATATGATGTAAGAATTTTTTTATCGGGGTCAAAGGTAGATGGTATATACGGGTTGTTGGCTTTAGCGTATCTTTTAGCTATAAACGAGACACCGCCTCTTATACCCTTTTCCACCATAAGATGCATGTCAATGTTAGTGAAGTGATGCAAAGACACTCCCGTCCTCTTGAGCGCCGTGTCCCAAGATAGGGAGGGTGTAGATATGTAATGGGAGGGGTCCAATCTGTAACTAGCCAAACTTGTCGCTCTAAAGTTTTCAAAGACATAGGCTAAAAGCCCAACGTCCATCTACAAATACAGGTCGTGGTAATCTCCAAACGTTTTGCATTTGCCTAAATCCCAAATCTTTAACGTGTGTGTTCATAAGAGTCGGAGCGATTGCTCCTTTCAACGAGGTAAACGCTGACAGGAGAGGTAAACACTCCTCCTCAAAAACTTCCACGTTTATAAGGTATTCGTATGGAAATACACGTTTTCGCCTAAGGCCTCGTACGAGTTCCATTGATTCACCTTCGAAAAGCTTGTCCATAATGTTGAAGCGCCTTAAGTTCGAAGCTAAAGTTTCCAACGATGCCGTCATAAACGCTAGACTATCGATGAAAGTAAAACCACCTAATTTCATGCTGCGATTCTTTCCTTGTTGTTAGCAATGCAGAGCGTTCAAATCTTTAAACGAATTCAAAGCCTTCACAACGAAATGACTGTCGTATTTTTCAAAATTATGCATAACAACCGCTATGTTTTTGTTCAAAGTGTAAGCAAAGTTACACTTGCTGTGCGCGGCAGCTCTAAATTCACTGGTGATACGGTCGTGGTCTCATACTTTCGTAAACCCGTTAAACTTTTCTTGGGGAGGGGTAAATGCACCTTGTTTGCAAAGATGGCACACCGCAGCTGTTTTGTACAGCAACCACTGCTCCTTGGTTAAACGTTTCATTCGTTTTTTGTGGGAATCCACGTAAGTCACGATCTTCTCTAATATAGATTCGAAGAAAACCTTCACGCAGTCTACTCCTCTGTACAACTTTTTGGAAAATATTTCACCTAAATGGTCCACAATCACATAGGCAAAACAGCAAGCTTGGTGTATGTGGTTAACTCTGGTGTATGTATCGTTTCCATCACAACTGGAGACTGGCTACGTACAACCTTTTGAGTTCGTTTTTGAAATTCTTAAACCGGATAACGTCATTGTTGGTAACAAGGTCTTTTGAAACGGAACTCCCTCGCAAGAAGGAAGATGGTAGTTTTCATACCTGAAACGATTTTGAAAACCGTGAAGACAATACATGCAAAAATATTTCAAGTTTCTGTTGGGGTTGAAACTTTCGATGAATTTGTTGAAATCTTTTATCGTAACGTAGTGTACGTCGAGAAGAAGCACGTCAATGTGATGCTTACTTTCAACTAAGGAACTCGCGCGATAAACGAAAGGTTCGTCATCCTCGAAGCCAGAAACAGATAACGAAATGTTGTTGGCTTTTTCAAACGCCGCGATCTTGGATAAAGGAACGGGGTATTTATCCAACATACCGATAACTAACACACGCGCACAAGGAATGAAATGTTTCGTATCCCAATCACGTTGCGAAGATGGAACAGGGTGTATATTAGCCAACACGAACCATACAAAACATCTATCATCCTCAATACGCACAGTGACCAGTTGGAGATAGTTGGAGCTTGTTGGGGTGTGCTACGTAACCTTTTCCCGCAAAGGGTTTATAGATTCCAACGCATGGTTCAGTGCACACGCATTGCTTGACAATCCATCCACTTCCTTCTACGGAAAACTGACCAATATTAAGCAGAATCTTGTTAGACATTTCCGAGAGAACCTCCTTGCTCCCCACTCTGACCAGGTTGGAGTTATAATAAGCTTTAATAGTTTCTGTATTATCCGTCGCTTTTTCAAAGAGAATGCATAATCCAATTTTAGCTTTTATGTTTACCATAAGACGTTGACATTGTTCTAAAAGATTCCAATATTTATCCTCATACCGTTCCAACAAAATCAAGGGCTCGTAGTGCATTTCATCCTACGTAAAATCCCACTTGAAAGTCAAGAAGCAACTGTTGAAAGCATCGCGCACGAGATCAAACCCTCCTAAATACAAACTGAACCGACTCACCTAGAGTCTCCGGTCACCTCTGTCTTATCTTTGAAATCCTGAATCATGTAGGACAAGGCCCAGCCGATTCTAGTATCGTCTATTATAGGCATGACTAGAGATTTAAAGTTGTTGACTAAGAGGTTGACATTTGCGGGTATTTGAGAAATTATTTTTTTCTTCAACAGAGGTTTGAGTTTAGGAAAAGACAATTTACGTTTCTTTTTTGAAGACACTCCAATTTCCCTCGCACGTTGTTTTACAACCCCTCTACACTTGTGCCGTTTATATGCGAGCTTATTAGAGTAAGTCACACCGCACAATTTGCAGCTCACGTTACATTTTCCTTCTTGACGCCTTTCGTGCCTCCGTTTATATGCATTCTTTCTGAACGTCTTTTCGCAGTATTGACACCAGAAAATTTCATTGTCAGACATTGGAAGTTCACGTTTTTTTCTTTATTAATCATCGTTGGTCCTTTTTTTTTATCTTCCAATGTCGAAACCGTCTCTTCATTCACCGATAGAAGATTAGACGAATGTGAAATAATGGTATGAACTACAGCTTGTTCCAAGTCGGGGAAATGCTTCCAACAAGTTTCGCAGTAATATATACCCCCAAACTTGATTCTTTCGGGCGTTATTATTTTTCACCGGTCATAGTGCGACAAAAATTCATCGTAGGAAGAAACGACTCTTCCACAATCGAGACAAGTAAAGTTTACCACGCAAGGATTCTGCAAATGAGTTTCCACCTCTTCAACCTTGCATTTCTTGAACTGGAACCCCGAAACCATGTCGTACTTGAAAGACCTACGGAAGTTATCCGTGCCTTTTATACCCACCGCTAGCTAAACTCGTCCCAAGGTAACCCACACGCTAGAAAGTTACACGATCGTATTCACCCTGCGAAAAAGTGGGTGTACAAACCAGCAAACACTATATTAAAAAACCTGCAAAAAAATTACTCAAATAGAAGTGTGGTAAAAGACCCCATCCTCACTGGGTTTTCCCGAGGGGTTGCTCGAAAGGGGTTGCTCTGCGTTTTCTCCCTTACTACTGATATGTTGGTTTAGGAAGCAGGCCTAAAACCGCTTAGCTATTATGTTCATGGTGGAGAACGGGACTTTTTTTTTGTATGACGTTTACTTACATCGTCCAGCAGTTTATCATAGCACAGTCAATAGTTGATTGTCAAAGTCACTATGGATTGGAATAGTTTTTCCACAGTACCACTAAACTAGACCTACTCAACATGGCAGCTATTTTGCCATTCACAGCAAAAAGACACCTTGGATAAACGTCACCTCTCGACAGAGGTTTTTTTAGAAGAAAAAAATCTTATTACCAACAAAAGCCATTAGCCAAGCTGAAAAAAGCTCCGCACTACAAGACAGATTCAATTGTCAGTCATGATATTAATAAATTGTTACATTGAAGGGAAAATAAACAAAATAGTACTGGTAGTAAAAAAGTCTGCCTACCCACTACATTCAATTGCCATTATGCATTGTTAAAGGACAGAAGCGTGCAACAATGACACAACCACAAATAATGTAACAAAAACTGTAAGGCACACTTTTGCTATTTCTGAGTAAGAGTACAAAAGAGGGATAGTTTCAGTTGCTCTACCTACATATTCAGTTGGGGAAGGAGTGCAAAGGAAGAGGGAGAATATGTCCCCTGACACCCTCCTTCTCCACTTCCTCCTCGACTTGATACACTTAATACAATTCCAATAAATAAATTGTAGTTAATACTATCATACAAAAAACCAAAACTGGTAAAAGGGGTCGCCAAGTTCCGAATGATTCGGCCCTTCAAAGGAGTGATTTCAACACACCAAAACATCAGCCAAGTTAATCACACCGATTAATAGTTCGAAGGTCAAATGAGAACTAGAACATCCTCCGAGAACTTTCGGTAGGAATGTTCAAGTTTTCATTTAACGTCCAAAGTATTATTCAGTGTGATTAAGTTGCCGAATGTTTTGGTGTGTTGATATCACTCCTTTGAGCGGCCGAACCATTCGGAACTTGGCGGCCCCTTTTACCTGTTTTGGTTTTTGATATGATATCACTCGTTTTTTTTTTTTTAATTGCGTATTGACTCAACTCCACTATTGTATAGATGTGTAATAAAGTGTCACGTCAACAAGAAATTGGTTTTCAACAGTTTGCTACAAACTTTTGCCTATAGGCCGAACCATTCTCAACTTGTCACCTCTTTATAGGTTTTTGGTTTGGTTTTAATTTTGTTGTAATTTGTTTTAGTTAGTTAGTTTGGTATGTTGATATCACCTTTGAAGGGCCGAACCACTCTCAACTTGGTGGTCTCTTTACCAGTTTTTGGCTTTGTTTATTTAGCTTTATTTTTACAGTTGGTTTATTTTTCGTGAATTGGACGTGAATACAATTTTTTTGAAACGTCGTTTAGATTTATCGTGATACGCTAGTGTGTGTCTAGGCACACACGTCAGTATACACGTTCTCATTGTTCGAACTTTGGCCGTCCAATAAGAGACGATGCCGACAATACTAAGTAATGGTTATAGCATGGATTTTGCAACAATAGGCCGGTATAAGTGATTTAATGCACACTTTTGGTGAAGCGACGTACGAGGAGCTGTGGAATCGTCCAAGGGGGCGAAGCCCCCGACGATGTTGCACAGCTCCGAGGTTAATTTGTGTACAGGATCGGTTTGCCGCCCTGGAATCTGTGCTTTTCTCGAGATTAGATGAACTGACAGCGAAATTGGAAGAGAAATTGACCAGGATTGTTTCTGCTCCTGTTAAGGTGTAATTTCGGGCCTGGAAAATCTTCAACCAAATCTCGTCTTCAAACTTAAATCTGTCTTGGCTTCTGATGGCCAGGGTTCCCCAGTGCTACTGTCATCACACATCGATGTCTTACCCAACTCTAAACCCACATCTGTGCCTATATTAAACAAACAATCAAAAATCATACAGCCTAAACATTTTCCAGCCATCGATATTTCCTTACCCAGCACGTCTGCTCAACCCGCCTTTAAACTACCACCAAATGTTACAACCCGTCGAAATCAAAGAAAGACCGTTTGCCACTCCCCAACATGTGGTTCGAGTTCTGCACAACAACAATCTACTGATCACGATGAAAATGCAACCATCTCAAATAACACTGAACAAATCGCTCGTCTAAACCGTTTAAATCCTGTGAATACCCACAACCAGTCTTCCAACCCAGTCCTCCATACCCAGTCCTCCAACTAGCCATGGTCAAACGAGAGGCAGGTTGTCGTTATTGGCGATTCAAACACAAGATCTTTGCGTACAAACCTACACCACAAATCTGCAACTTGGACCTACCCTGGGTGCCAAGTACACCATATCCAATGTCGGATTCCCCAAATCCTTTTGAACACCAATCCAAATGTACATGTTATTATTTGTGCAGGTACTAATAACATTGAGGTTGATAATCCACTGTCCATCGTCGACCAGCTATCAAATTTAACCTCAGTGGTGAAACATGAGAGACCTCTTGCTAAGATTACTCTTATTGGTCTGTTCCCTCGTGTGAACAGCCCAAGGTCGGTGGAAGACATCAAAAGTGTCTCGTGTAAATTTTTTGCTGCGAGAAAGATGTATTGCGGAAAATTTGAGTTTTATCTCTCTTGATTACCAACTGATGTCCCACCGAAACTTTATGGCACGGGATGGCATTCACCTAACAAATTTAGGTAAGAAATGCCTTTCTGAAGAAATCAAACTGATGCATAAAGGCCCAAATCCAGTGGCTGAAGATCCTATTCAACAGGAAAACTGTCACCATTAATTGGGAACTTTATTGGCATATCTGCAAACCCACATGGTCCTGCAAAAACTGTAATTACACATCCTACTTCTGACGAAAATTGTGGAACTAATACTCCTGGTCCTCGTGGTCAACCAATGGCAGCTCGTAATATTAGATGCCTTCTTTTAAATGCTAGAAGTATAAATGCAAATTTGTGTGCTCTCCACCAACTACTTTCCCAAAATAACTTCGATCTTTTTTTTATAACCGAAACATGGCTGACCAGTTCAATAACGGATGGTATGGTTTTAAACGGGCTTCCTTTCGACATTTTTCGACGTGATAGGATCACACATGCTGGGGGTATTGCTGTAATCTTCCGAAAGGGTTTAATCCTTTCTCTCTCTAAATTTCCATCTTGGGTTGAGGCACTCTCTGTTAAAATTCCTGATTCTAAACTCAATTTCATTTTGTGCTACATCCCACATGGCCATGCTGAGGAATCAGTTATCAACACTGCACTCTTTATTAAATCTGCGCTACTTCAGGGGTTCTCAAACATCATACTTGGCGATTTTAATTTACCTACAGTCGATTGGCATACTTTTTCGTCCACTGATCGTATCCACAGTGCCTTTCTGGAGGAAATTGCAGACTGTGGTTTCATCCAACTCGTCTCGAAACCTACTAGGGGTCAAAACATCTTTGACAACATTCTTACGGACGACGAACGTGCCGTAACTTGTGTTAATGTCTTAGAGGGACTTGGGGCTAGTGACCATTATATGGTCTCGTTTATTTTAAATCAACAATTATCCACCATAATAAATCACAGCACAAAGTCTATTAATTTCCCTATTCTTCGGGAATGTGTGGACAAGATCGATTGGTATGCTGAAATAGCAAATTTCACTGATACGCAACCTGCCTGGGATTTCTTTCTCAAGCATGTATGCACATGTACTGAGCACTGTACTGAATCTTCAATACCTAAACAACATAATGGACCTGTCTGGTCAAAAGAGTTACAAATCATCAGAAGAAAAAAGCTTTCTGCTTGGCGTAAAAGATGGCTACATCCGACGCCAAATAACTTAGCAAATTACCGACTCCTACAGAAATCTTACATACAGTGTTTATCTGTGCTCTATACCAACCGGGAAAAGAAAGTATTAAAGGAGGGAAATCTTGCAGCTCTCTTCCGTTTTTATAAATCCAAATCGAAATCATCTCGTACATTACCACCCCTTGTGGTTGATGGATGTCTGCTTACTTCAGCTATTGATAAAGCTGAAACTTTTAATTCAGAATTTTCAAAACACGGAATTATTGATGACGGACTTGTACTTCCCATTAACGAGATGCCTATTTTAAATGACTCCTGTTCCGAGATAATCTTTAATATTGCCGATATTAAAGAAGTCATTCACCACCTTAAACCTAGCCACTCAGTAGGCCCTGGCGGTTTTTCTGCTTATTTCTATCGCCAAATTGGTGATCAGGTTGCTCCGGCCTTGACAAAAATTTTTTCTTTCCTTCAGTACTGGCGTCTTGCCTTCGGTGTGGTCGACTGCAACTATTGTTCCGGTTTTTAAAAAGGGCAATGCTGCCAGACCACAAAACTATCGCCCAATTTCCCTTACTGTTATCCCATGTAAAATTTTCGAAACCATAGCTCGAAATGTAATGATGGCCTTCATCAACAAACATCACATTATTAAAAACGACCAGTTCGGTTTTTTACCTGGCAGATCCACTACCCACCAACTTTTGCTGGCACTTGACGAATGGTCTGAGGCATTGGACATTGGGGTTGGAACTCAGATTATCTTATTCGATTTCAAGAAGGCTTTCGAGTCCATCGTCCATTCTAAACTGTTATTTAAACTGGAATCTATGGGTTTTGCTGGTAGGCTCTGGGAGTGGATACCTGCATTTGTTTCCGGACGTACCCAACGGGTGTCTATTAGAGGGAAAACTCTCAACTCCCTTGCCGGTTATCAGCGGACTGCCACAGGGCTCTGTCCTGGGGCCACTACTCTTCATCTTATACCTTAATGACTTAAATTGTACCTGCGACTTGGTTTCCCAAGAAGATGACCTGAAGCTTCACACACCAGCCATCTCCTCGGTTGATTACTTTAATCTTCAACACGAAATTGACCGTGTTTACGATTGGTCCATCACTTGGCAGCTCCCGCTTTCTTCTGAGAAATGCTTCGGTTTTCGTCTGGGTAGACCATGCGATTCCCCCACTCTATATCTGGATGCTGAGGTCCTCGGGGGAAAACATGAAAATGTTCGAGACCTTGGCGTCTGGTTCCAGTCTAACCTCAAATTCTCTACTCACTGTGACACAATTTCTGCGGCTGCTAGTCGTAGGCTAGCCATTGTCAACCGTTGCTTCTGCTCGGGATCTGTGTTCACAAAGCTTTGGGCCTTCAAAGTTTACGTGCGCCCTATGTTAGAGTACGTGAGTCAGGTTTGGTCCCCGCACCTGCTGAAGGACATTGACAAAATAGAGTCAATTCAAAGGAGGTTTACCAAGTCACTTCCAGGCCTTAGAAACTTAGCCTATCGCGATCGCTTAAAATCACTTAAACTTGACACCCTTGAGTGTCGTCGGTTAAAAGCCGACCTTTTTCTGACCTTCCAAATTCTACATAACATGTTACCTTTTGACCTGCCGCTGTTTGAACTCAGCCCACTTTCTAAGACTCGTGGGAACCACCTCAAGTTATCACTCCCCCGTTTCAAAACAAATCTTCGGAATTCCTTCTTTGCCATTCGAATCATCCCAGTGTGGAACTCGCTTAGTGATGAGATTGTCTCGGCCCCATCGCTTCCATCGTTTAAACATAAAATAACAAAACTAAACCTGAGTGGCTTCTTACATCGTCCTGAACACGCACCTATAGTTTCGTAAACCTTTTCCCAATTTTATTTGCTGTATTTCTTTTTTAATTTAGGAATGCTATAAGTAGCCTCTCTTGAGCCCTTGCATCTCCTTTTCACTTTTATTTGAGTGAATAGATTGTTTTATTATTATTAAAAGGGCGCATCAAATCACTTATACTGGCCCATTGTTGCAAAATCCGTGTTATAACTGTTTTATTACCATACTTTACATCGCATTAACAGGAGTTATTTAATGATTTGTCTGCATTTATTGCACCATTAGAATGCGTACATACATTACGTAACACTTTGTTCTAACAATTTAAACCCTCCCCCCGCATTCCTCCTTGTAACTCTGGTGAAAAACTTAGCGTGACACCCCTTCCCCCGAGAAATTACATAATATCCCCCCCCCCAAAAAAAAAGAACTGTATAGAATTTTTTATGAATTAGTTTTTGTAAGCTGTAGGCTACATAGTACGTAGGGGTGTAAGGACCAGAAAAAAATCTTAAATCTTAAATCGCCATATCCCCCCCCCCCCATAACAGATGGTAACAAGTTTGGTGACCCCTTGATTTATGAACGCTCCTTTACCGTCGCTTTGAGCAAACTTTGGAAGAGCGTATTCTTTGGGATCATTAGGGTTGCAAGAAATTTGCTCATTTTTAAGAGTAGTTAGATGTTGGTGTGAAGTAAGACAGTCGCTGGTGGGGGGGGGGGGGGGGGGGGGGGGGGGGGTAGGCCTAGCTGTTGTTTGGTTCGTCACGAAATGTCGTTAGATTTGGGCATGGCAGCCAATTGCAATTATTAGTGATATCAAGTAATAGCCGGGTCGCTTATGTGCTAAATCTGAATGAAATCGGGATTTTGCCAAAGGCAGACGTAGGTTAGAAACGCAGTTACAGTAATACGGAGATTGTAGGAGCGCAAGAAAGAGCAAGAATTTACCTTGAAACTTTAGCTATCTTATCACATCAACAAAAGTGTGCGATATAAGTGTGCGGTATAAGTGTGCGGTATAAGTGTGCGGTATAAGTCACCCCCTTTGTTGCAACAATGGTGAGCATGCTCACCATTGTTGAAAGTGGCTGGGTTATGGGCTTTAGAATGCACACTTAACAACAATGAAAACAGCAAACGTATGGTAATAACAATGGTTATAACAATATTTTTGTACTTACGCACCCTCCCATGCCATCCCCGTTACGCCGCCAGGCTCCAAACCATAAAAAGTACGCAGTTCGTATTGTACTGCACCCATTCGTCCAATTTCATAGCTGGAAGCCTTCCCGTTATCTCGGTATCGATGAATAATAACCCTATGGGATTTAACATGTGGATGAGCGGACTAGCTAGCTAGCTAGTAGTAACACATTTTCAACGTTATTGAGGGTCAGATTTTGCATTGAAAGCAGCTTAGCTGGCATTCCTACACGAGTTAGTTTTTGTCAGGTGGGTCACTGCTCTTGATTTCAACACAATTTAAGCTTTTGTACCGCATTAGTATTTTTCGCCAAGTACCAGAAATGTGCCCAACTATGCTTCAGGATATAAGGCACTGACGGTATGGCATTGCGCTACAATGGTTTACAACCTCGGCAGTTGAATTGATGTGATGTTTGTTGTGATGTTTGTTGCCTAACTTGGCGCGACACACTAGCGTGTGTCTAGAGAAATTAATAAGTTCACTTACTAAAAAAAAAAAATTCTTGAAGCTTGAAATGTTAATTTGAGAAAAATACCAACAGTCGATTTTTCTCTAAAAAATTAAATATTTTAATGTGTTAAATATGTTTGGCTTTATAAATTTTGTTATGACTAACAGGTGGATCATGTCTATCAGTTGACAAATGGTACAATGCTTTACAGAAAAAAATATTACAGATGGCCATATTCAGAATGAAGGGTCAAGTAAAGTTAAACCCAATTCCCGATAAGTGATACAGTTTATCCCCTGTTTGTACGAGTTTGGTTAAGAGATCGTCAACAAGCCTCTTATCGTATAGATGTGATAATTTTATTACCTTTCGCTCAATAAGAGCCCTTATGAACCACACGTATCTGGTGTAATGCCTCGAGTGTGTCCCACAGGCCAGACTATCGACTAAATCAATGGTTGACTGAATATTAGTGAAGTCCACATAAGGGTATTGAACGAAAGTTGTCAATCCTAGTTCGCTAGCAACCTGCGTACCCATTGCAAGTATCTACAGCATTCTGTAAGTGATAACAGTTCTGATTCAGAACTACTGAGAGCATACAATTGTCTGTTTTGAGGTTTCCCAGCTTATGACTCCCCCTCCTAGTCTTATGAGGTGTCCTGAAAAACCTCTCACATCACTGGTTGCTGGCCATGTAGCGTCAGAATGGCCCGAGGGTAGTTCTTAAACATTCCAAGGACAGAGTAATTTGAGATTTTTCGTCCCCTCAAGGTACCGTGACAGGGCGGAGACGGCATAGCTTATATCCGGACTACTATCACATACTAAATAAAGTAGTGATCCTTTCACCGATTTGTAACATCCACCAAAGCCTACTCTTGACAATCATCAAAATTTTGTGTAACGAGGTACGGACTGGTAATGGGATTACATTCCTCCGTGCCAAATGCCTGTAAAATCTTCTTAATGTAAATCACTTCAGACAGTAATACCTTGGTTTGTTGTCTCCTAAGTACCCGAGATAGTGTGTTCTATGTTTCAACCAGGACGAAATGTGTTCCTATGTCCCGAAATGCATTATCATCATGTTATCTGGGCCACAGAAACACATGTCGTCCATCTGAATTGCCATGGCAGTGCCCTGGTTACCACTTGTATGGAAAAAGACACGTGTCCCATCTACATTGAGTAAAACTTGAAACTACCATAGCTTCGTTCATATGTACGTACCATCGTCTTCCGGCCTGTAAGAGACCATAGAGTGACTTCAGTAACCTACAGACCTGAACCCTGAGTGCCACCCTTGCTCTTAAGATAAACTAGGTTAGGGCCGGTCGATTTCTAAATACAAGTATTTCCCCCAATCCCCCCCCCCCGGATGTCTGCTGTGCAGATGGAACACCCTTTAATCGCCACTAAAGCCATTAACATTCTAAGTGTAAAGGTCCTAATCATTGGGGATGAAGCTTCATCCAGTGTATATTCCATCCTTAAGGTATTTTTTTTTAGCAAAAATCCATTTGCTCGACGTAACTTAATCTGGGAGGTTTGTCTACTACATCCCACACACACATTTCTTCAAGTGTGTCAATCTGTCTGCGTAGCGAGATCCCACATATGTACAGTCGACAAAATTGCTAACGTTTGCGTATGGAAACGAATTCCTGCAACAACGAATTTAAACAATGCGCAGCCAACAATGAACTCTTCCAAGTGAGAGACAGGGAACAGCATTAAATGACGTCAGCCAACAACAATGAAGAATACAAAAAAAGGACCTACAATTCAAATTCGTATAAGATCATTAGAGTGCAAACCAAAAGGAAACAAAAAAATTAACGCCAAATTAATGCCAAACTGTCAAATTAACGCCCTTTTCAATTGCTAAGGTTACTTTAGAAAGAACCTAAAATATTGCTAGAGTGAAAATATTGCTAGAAAATATCTAGGATCTTTTGCATAAAAGGAAACGTAATTGCAAAACGGTGAACACCATTTTGTAATGCGAGCTAAAATTCGAAACGTGTTCATTACAGACTCATGGCCTGGATTCGAACCAACGACTTTCTAATCACTGCACAGATGGCCATGTGGCTCAGACAAAAGAGTCATCCCTCCAGTATAAAGGTGGTTCGAAGCCGGGCTATGAAGTATAAATCCAAACCAAAGGCCGTAATCTTATGCTGTTTTTCAGCGTTTTGACTTTTCAATTTTTCCATTAATCCTGCATAATTTACAGCTAATTGTAAATATTGATAACTTGAATCTGTGTGATAACGACTAATTATTTTTTTTTTAAATAAAAAAAAACTGAAACTAGGTTTTGCTCCAGCTAATGCATACGTAGCGTAGAAAAGAAATAACAACAACAAAAAAACAAGGAAGGAGTTCCCCCAAACAATAGGCCAGCCAGTCGTAAACACAAGAAGTTGGTATCATTTTCAATACAAACGACTAAAGACGAAGGATACAGAAGCTCGCCAGCAGCAAGCCAACAAAGTCAAAATCCCAATCAACAATTTTCAAATTTAAATTTTGACTGAAATTTAAGTTTTTTAGGCTACAAGTTTAAAAATAAACTCAAAAAATTTAAATAAGTTTCCGACATGGCACACTAAATAAATTTAAATAGAAATAGATAAGATTCTGCAAGTCTTTCTTACGGAACCTATATTTCTTTGAGATGGTGTGACAGAGATTCAAACCATTGAAACTCTGGTTCACGACTTCGTTCTTTTTCATGGAGATGATGAGGTAGGTTAATTGGCAAGAGCATCAGACTACTATTTCAGAGTTTGTGAATTTCACTCGGGACACGTCATCTCAATAAAATATGAGCCCATCATACCTTACCGAATCTTAGCTGTTTTAGTCTTCTGTACAGCCGAAGTGGCTCAAAGACTATAGCAACGGCTTTGTCCGTCCGTCTGTCTGCCTGTTTGTTCCTTTTTTTTTTAACTCCGAAACGGTACAAGATATAGACAAACGTGTTTCATTATTAGATTCAGCATCCTAAAATTAGTCTAAAAACATGGCAAATGAAAACATCGTTGCTTCCTTATAGCTAATAGACTTTCTTGCTGTATGCTCTCTCCATTGCATCTCTCCCGTTAGTTTGCTTGCTACCGCTGATCTACCTATATACGTTGTGTTCGGCGAACACAATCTGTGTGCAGGGAGGCGCATCGTGTTGCACCGTGTTATTGCTATATACGAAATTAAATCGGCAGGTAAAAAAAAGGTCTAAAAGTTGATAATTACGCCTAAAATCTAAAGTAGGCCTAAATGATAACATTTTCAACCGGCAATTGTGATGGATACTGCTTTTAGATTATATAAAAGAGATCGCTGTTGCAGTGCGTGATAGAGGTGCGTGCCTCAACATATATGGGAAGTGGCGGAAGTGTACAGAAGACCGGTTGCAAGGTAGTCGCTGTAGCCGCTTGTTTTTCGAGGTTTTGTTGTTTGTCTTGTTATTTATCAAGTGTGGTTCTGGTTCCAGTGAACAGAGTGTTGTTTGGCATAAACAAAGTGGTCCATAAAAGCTATAGCTACCCGAATATTTTTCAGGTCCAAACGTTCATCAAGTTCTTCAAAGAAAAAAAAGTAAAAAATGAGAACAAAATCCTCATCCTTTATCCAACTGTTCGTCCGAAAAAAAAAGGTCCGGTTTTACATGGTTTTAAATAAAACTATAAAAAATCGCAAATTTCCTTTATTGGAGCTGTTACGCCCTACAAAACTTCTACAGTTCCAAAATTCGTTTGCAGGTAACAGGATGTAGTGGTAAATCATGATGTCTCTTGACGACACGAACCCACAAGTCAGTTAAAACACGATTTGATTTTCGGTTCCAATTGTGGATCTTGTTCACAATAAAAAACACAAACAAGTAAAAGATAAAGGGAATTGGAATCTGTTGTTGCTACGCAGCCAGCGCCATGTTCGTGAATGAACCAACATGGTACTGGTTGTGTAGTAACAACAGGCATGAAGGATAAAAGCACCGAAATGTGAATGAATGAATAACAATCTTAAAAACATGTATACAATATTTCACAACGTTTCGGGTCAGTATGCGGCATTTTATTAAGCGTAAAAAAATAAGGGTCACATACTGACCCGAAACGTTGTGAAATATTGTACACGTGTTGAACCTTTCAACCTTTTTATTCATTCTATAGCAACAACTGGCTGTTCCTCCCGTGATTTTTTATTTGTTTGTGTTTTTATTGTGACTAAAGCCACAATTATGATCGAATATTAGTTCGTGTTTTCTTTATCTGAATTGTGGGTGCATGTCGGTCAGGAGACATCTCGATAAAAAACTTCTACTTTTAAGTGAGACGGTGATACTATCCAGGAAAACTGTGGAATTTTAAGACGTTTTATTTAAAAAAAAAAAAAACATGTTATCAAACTCAGAATTATATTTGGATTCACAAAACTGGTCCCCATTTTACTCTTTATTAAATAACTTAATAAAAAATTTGGCCCTTTCAAAATTGCAGGTTGTGTATTCAGTACAGCGTCACTGAAGTTCCTTGGAATATTGATATAAATTGTATGTTTTATTTGTTAATTCTGGAACCATTCACCTTATTCCAGGACACCCTGTTTTAACTTAAAATCATTTCACAACGCTAAATATGTTATGATCACGTGTCGTAGAGCGTGTGGACTCCTAGTAAACCATAAACTAACAGAAACGTCGTACATAAATCCTATTGTTTATGCCATTACCACACTATTTACACTTTCCTCTGTGTTTATACACTTCCCACTTTTCCTTGCTTCAGTGGCACAGGGAAAGAGGGGAGGAGGTGCACGATCCCTGAAACATGTCAAAAATGCGGAGTAAATTCCTAGAGAATGTGAGATACTCTCCAAAAACTGGATACAGCATTGAAGTACCGTACTGCACTTGGGGTGGTACAGAGCTCCTCCAAAGAAAAAGATAAAACACAACGAAACGAAGTCAACAGACAAAAAAATGCTGCCTGTGAATACAGATGCAAACCTATTTATGTTGCCCTTTGGACTTACACCTCAGGCTGCCTGAGCAGGGAATCGAACCCTCGACTTTTGAAACCAAAGGCCGAGGTGCTACCGCTGAGACATACTGACACGGCCGTTGGCTTTCCGTCCTGTTCATGATTTGGTGTGTGTCAACTCCTTCGCAAAATATTTTGACCAAGAGAAAACAATAACTAAAATGCCTAGTATTTGTTAAAGAAAAATCGAAGCCACATTACCAAAACTCACCACTAGAAATATAAATTACGTAAGTTGTAAAATGGAAGTTTTGCTTTTTAAAACTGCTAAAAATAATCAGTAAATGATCAATTTGTGCCTACTTTTTTCCTTTCAAAATCTGTAATTTCAAAAACCGGTCATTTAAAGGCACAGATACAGCTGCAAACCGATTTCCGTATAGCCTTTTGGACTTAACAGATTTGCATGTGTTTAAAACCAACCTGTCTTAGAAAAGCATTTGCACTGTATTTGTTACACGCTGACGTCATTATTACAGCTCATTTCTGTGCGCTGAATGGTTCATTGTTGTCAGTACATTGTTTAAAAGACACGTGTTGCCGCTGATTCTTGTCCTGTGTAAACGTTAAAAATTTTGCTTTCTGTACAATACAGTCGGCATAACTTTTAACGTCCCTTTTTAGGGTTACAGCATGAAACTGAAAACAGCATTGTTGGAATGTGTTGGAAGTAACGTAACAAAAAAATCATGTCACCTCACTGCAACAGTGTTCTGTGACACATGCAGTCGGGCCTTGTTAGATTTATATAAAGGAGTTTGAATGCTAATTTCCGTCCCTCTTTATTGTAAACTTTGACATTTAACTTTAAAGGTAATAGCAAGGTTGTCACAAGCCGAACGAGGACGTGTTGGTCTGTTAGAAGGAGGAAACAGCATTCAAAGTGTTAAATGTATCGTGAATTAGAAAAGAAAAACTAATTATTTGATGTTTAACGTAAGGCTTAACAAAACCAAAGTTAAAACAGCAAAGGAACACAAATAAGTTTTTCTGTAAGATTCCATACCACAATGTTCTTGAAGTGTTAAGTCCAGGTTACACTTTACTGCAGTCCTCAACCATTGCAAAATAAAATTACCGTATGTTCTTTATATTTTTAACTTTTGACCATGGTAGGCGAACTAAGAGCATCGCTAAAAAATAACAGTAATAAAACTAATGACCATTTGTTAAGTGTTAGACCACGTGAAACCTTACTCTTGTCCTCAACCATTGCAGCCACCACAACAAAATATTTCAAGAGTCTTTACAGTTTTAACTTTTGAAAACAGTACTTGATACTCAGCTTAACAGCATCACTGAATAACGGTAAAAATAAAAACAGATCGTCATGTATTATCTGAAGGATGATGAACTGACAGAAGACGACTTGACTGAAGAAAACCGAAAAATTTAAAAAAAAAGAAGAAATAAGGGAATATATGAGATGTGTATGCTATGTTTGTAATGATTCTTGTTAATTCCAAGCTACATTCTAAGGATTACAAAACAGAGCCATTTTATTTCTATGTTTAGGCGATAAAACTTTTGAAAGTTTGGCGCTACCTGAATCTCCTTTGTATTAAAAATTGACGTAATAATACATTAATTATTAGTTGGTTCCCTTTTTCTAACACTTGTATTTTTTTTTTTGGTGGTTGCACTGGTTGAGTGCACAGTAAGGTTTCACGTAAAGTTAACACATGGCGAATAGGTTTTTACCAGTTTTAAACTCTTAAGCCAAGTATTGACAAAACGGGAATTGGCTAAACGGAATTTGACTAAACTGGTAACGACGTAAAAAGCGATTTTGTTTCGTATTTCTATAACTAATTAAAATAGATACCGTATAGTCTGACGGTTTACTAAAGCAGGCCTGGGACTTCCCACTTATTTCCACTGTGCTACCGGGACGGAAACAGGCTGCAGGTTCCAGCCGAGTTTAGCAATTATCCCATCTTTCGCAGGGGTTACCTACAGGCCACAAACATAAACAAGGAGAGAAAGCTACTATTGGCTTCTTGGCGTCCACACTAGAAATAATGCAAGCAATAAATAACGACTAAGGCCCGTATTCTGAACGCTGACTTAGTACTTGACTTGAACTCGAAAACGTGCTGAAGTACGCGATGGTACTCTGTAACCTTGCTTGACTCGAGCACTGACTCCAATCTTGAGTAACTTAAACCCGTACTTGTGAATGGTATTCTGAACGAAAACTCAGACTTCAACCGGTACTCAAAGTCAAGTTTCAAGCATGGAACCTCGAGAAAGGTATGAGGTATGCTCCAGTCTCCCCTTAAGCAAGAAGCGGCTTCGCTGCTAAAGCGTTGTGCATTTTGGCAGCTCTACATATGGCGGGGCAATTGGGGTGACAATACCAGGCTTTCCGTACGGTGGACATTTCGTTATATGTAGAGAACAATTGCTATGTCTTCTTTTGGTTGGAGTGCAGAGAGCAAAGTAGTATGCAATTGTATGCGCTAAGGTATAACTCAAAGAGAATAAATTCGTGTTTGCCACTTGTTTTTACAACCACTTTACCTTTTTTTTTTACATAAACACTATGAAGCCACTTCTACAAAATCAATCTTAGCAATATGAGTAGATTGCATAAAAAGGAAATCTGTATTAACATAACTTCTCAGGAATTAAAAGTAAATACAAAATATATAAATGATAGACAGCTTTTTAAGTTGCCATCAACCAACACCTAACTTTCGTGCTTAGTTCCATAGGTCTTTTTCAATGGTCCACATTTCTTTAGTATCAATTTTATTAACGACTTCTAATAAATAGCGTAACATTCTAAAGTTTGCGTGTAAAATTGTTGTGCACCAGTGATGGCTTAATGTAAGCTGTGTTTGTGTTATATTTCTTGCTGTTAATTCTTTTTCGTGTTTCTTCTTATAAAGGACAAGAAACGCTCTCACTATTTTCGTGCATCCCACGCGATAGCTTTCTCAAAGTTTACGTAGATTTCAGTGACTGTGCCAAACCGCCTCATACGACGGAAAAAAATGGAGAAAAAAATGCGTTTGCAATATTTTGCATACGTTTGAACTAAAAATGTTGTACAACTGGGTCATATAGGAAAGGTAACATGTAGGCAGGCACGAATCACATAATTTCATAATTGTTCAATTCTTAAATTTTTAATTGTATGCCTCTTACGTATAACGAACTTATTTCAGTTACCTACAGGCCCGGTATTTTTATCATCGAGTTTTTTATGTAGGGTTTAAAAGGAAGTTTTGAATAAAAGACACTCTAGATAAAATCCACGGGCCTACATTAATGCAGGTCAAGTTATTGTCTAGCCTAAGACGTAATATTTCAACTTTCAGTTCAGTGTAAAGACATTTATATTTAATAACAAGAATATTATAAGGATCGTTACGTAAAATAAGTACGCGTAACATAAGTGGATTTTGGCGTTTGCGTAGTGTTGTATTTCGTCAGCAGAGGGCGGTAACACTTTCACTTTCGGTATCGCTGTTCCATTCTTGCTCTTTTGGTTATTATTTTCATAATACCAATAGCGTTAACACCAATGCCTTTACAAATGGTTCACTGTTCTTGACCCAACTTGTATGCGTGTTTACATGGGGTTAGCACCGTATTTGTCCAGAATGTGTGTAATGTATTTTCACTATAACATTACTTTAGACAGCTTAAGGCTAACCTAAGACAAGCTAAGGCTAAGCTGCCTTAAGGGCAAGGAATCAACCCATACTGCTGACTGCGATGTCTGTGTGGCTCTATGCCTTTTTATTCAAGTACAATTATGCATGACGTCACATACGACGTCATGCTACATAATGTGTCAATGCAAGAGGTTACAGCAAGGTGGTGCGCCCTCTACACTGAGGGCTATTAGGCAGACCCCACACTCACCTCCCCTAAAAAAAATTTTTGAAAATAGTTTTAACATCTTTCAAAAATCTCAAGTTTGAATCTTTATACATACAATTGGAAACATTTATTTTCTCCCTCTAACATTAAATTAAAAAATGTTAATATACAATTATTTTAACGAATTTTTTTTTTCCAATTTAGTTTAACAAATTTATTCTTCTTGCAAAGATCAACTTTTAGAATTCAATAATTCGGCTCCAAATTTTATTCTTTCAAGATCGTCAAATTTTTCTTCAAAACTTCTTTCCGCACAGGACACTCGCCCGGACCAGCCAGACTGGACCTATAGGAAATATATTAAAAAAACAACACCACAAGCAAATAACAAAACATAAATGACCGAACAAGAACAAAATCAACAGCAATGGATCGGCTTGCATTCTTGGTCTTCAGAAATTGGTGACAAAATCTAACCTCACTAAGAGGACCGGAAAGTCTGGTTTCTTTTAGTGGTTTAACTGCAACAGTTTTGCTGAATAAACAGGTGATTTCACGTCACACAATTATATATCTTATTTCTTGATTAATTTTATTTCCTTTAACGGCACTCGTTAGCATACCTCAATTCTCCGATACCTCTAATGGTTAAAGGTAATAAGGTCGGCGTAAGGTATCTCAATTGGCCTTCCACACATCCGATGAACACGTCACCAGCCGGCGAACACAAACGAGCACAACGCACTGCCGGAACCTGCACGCACTCATCCACTCACTACGGGTAGGAAACTTCGATGCGGAGCTATCTCAGCTGGAATATAAATAGTTGTTATTAACAAGCAATCCTCACATCTCCGCCCCTTCAATCGGATTGGTCTACACGGTAAACTCACTCGCCGCGAGCACAACCAATGAAAATTCTTTCACTCATTAGTATTCACTGCAAGCTTGCAGACTTGACAGGGAATTTAGTAATCAATTTCAGCGCCTGCAAGAACGTGAAATTGAAAAAAGCAACGGATTTAATTCAACATAACGAGGCATTGACGACTGCTCTGCGCTAACGGGAAATAGTTTGAGCTAGTGGAGAATTGGTGTCTCAACTGACGTGGGCTGACGTGAACGGCGCAGACTAGGCATATCATTCGAAACATTGCGGTAACGAAGTAGGTTTTCGCGACGGACGGCCATTTGCAAAATTAACGGTCTTATAGTTTACTTAATTAACATTAGCGTTAATTTGAATTCAATTAGCTTGATTCTAGTTTTTCCTTTACGTGTTTATTTTAATAACACTAATAATTTAGGTCTCGGCTTAGTGTCGTTAAATACAGAAATAGAATTAGGCTACGAGACCAAACCGTAATATTAAAATACATCACGCAACTGTTAAGTTTGTAAACACAATATTAACTTCGTACTCAGTATGCTGATACTTAGTATTATAACAGTTGTCTTCAAGATTAACCTTAGTGCATTTCATAACTATGCCTGTAACGTTAATTAGAGCTTTCAATAACCCCAACCCTTTCAACCTCCCTTACGCAATTTGGCGGGGGGGGGGGGGGGTGTTACCCAGCAAGTTAGGCTAACAGAACGGAATAGGCACGACAGACTACCTAGCGACCCAGTAAAAAAATAATTAAAGCATCATTAGTTATAATTTAATATCTTTTGGTTTTCTAATTACTATGCCAAAATAGTTTATAAAATTTCGCACAGTGCTTCACGCTAACGTAGCGCTTCGACGCTTATCAATTTGTTCTGACCTGGGTCTAGACAAGGCCTTAGCAGATGTGCACTCAATTCAACACTTACGAGAAAAAGTATTTAACTCGCGGTAGACAGGAAAAAAGGCACCAGTACCTTGCCAAATCACCACTTGGGGTGGGTAAGAATTAATTATGCTTATTTTAACTTAAATTATAAAGTCGAAACCAGTTAGTGTCGCTAACCTCCAGTAGTCACAACAAATTTAACAAGTTGATAGTCAGTATGCAAACTAAATGGATATTAGCTTGTATCATAATCCAAGTCTAGTTGCTTAACTATGTTACTAACATAACGGTACCAAACTGCAAATCGGTAATTTGAGATTTTTTATACAACATACTCAGAAGGAAAAAAGAATACTATTCCTTCCTCCCGAGTTAAACTCAAAGCCTAACTACAGTTCAACTATTCACTGCAGTCCTCCCGACCGCACTAAAAAAAAAAACAAAAAAACTTAGATGTACAATTATTCAAGTTTTTAAATTCTTGAATAAAATAACGAGCAACATTAAACTTCGGTTACATCAGTTAAATTACCATGATGAGTTTCAGCAAGCCAGACCGAAACTAATAAAGTCATAAAACAACCTTGCGCTGCTTAGCTCAGACCCCTTACGGCCCAAGCCAGTCCGGCTTAACCAGAATCCCTTACGATTCCGGTGAAGTACAACATTGCATAAGCAACATAAACTGCCTTCCAGAAACCCAAACGCTGATAAACAATTTACCAACGCTATAGCTTATAACCAATGGTTAACATAAACCTAAACACTACGGAAAATATTCCTAATTAAAGGTACATTTACTTCACACTTTTCACAATACTAGCGCACTACTAGTTTTCAATAACATGTTTGCAACTTAATTCTTTTAGGAAGACTTGGCCTATTAAATCTTTTAAAACTCTCAGTTTTAAATATTTTAAGGTAGCCAGTACTCTAAATCTTTTAATGTGCTCATACTTAGCTTCTACAGCTCACTTAAATCTTTTAGTAAGATTGGCCTATTAAA
Organism: Lithobius niger; assembly: GCA_023313725.1. NCBI lineage: Eukaryota > Metazoa > Arthropoda > Chilopoda > Lithobiomorpha > Lithobiidae > Lithobius > Lithobius niger. The sequence continues at coordinate 27,622 of JAHWFP010264280.1, forward strand.
TCTTTCAAAACTCAGTTTTAAATCTTTTAAGGTAGCCAAAACTCTGAATCTTTTAATATTGAATTACTTCACAAGTAATCATAACCATACCACATTTAAATATTTAAATTAGTAGTCACCTTTGTATAAATCTTTCAAACACTCACAAGGTTTTGAATTTTTTACTAGTGCTACCCTTAAATCTTTTTAAATTTAGTGGTTTTAACGAAATTTCACAAATTAGATAGTTTATCCAAAACACTTAGCTACTACAGCCCACTAAATTTCGTAAACAATTGTTAATTAAACAATTAACTCGTTAGTTATTCTCGCTTAAGTATACCTGATACAAAGGTTAACACTACCTTTCATAATGCTTTTCGCATAACTCAACAACGTTGGTCATGTCTTACCCCAAGCAACAACAGGAATTATTACTAAGCCCAGTAACTACGACACATAACCACAAGCTTTGCCGTTTTACCACGCGATGGCCGCCCGCCCGAATTATAACACAATTGCCGATTTAAATTGGAAATAACCAACTCTTCGAAACGAGTAACAAGGGCCTCAGCAACCAAAGCGTTCTCACTATTTTTTGGCAGACTATCCTGATGACTTATGACAACCAGGAAACTTCTTAGCACAAAAAATACAGTACCTTTTGTATCCAAACACCCACTGAATCCTGACGTGCAAACTTGAGGCAGGCATCCCTCTCGTGTTTCCTGGGGTTGGTCAGAAAAACTCTGCAACATCTCGTCTCCAGGAACATAACATTACTTTAGACAGCTTAAGGCTAACCTAAGACAAGCTAAGGCCAAGCTGCCTTAAGGGCAAGGAATCAACCCATACTGCTGACTGCGATCTCTGTGTGGCCACCTGAAGGGGGGCTCTATGCCTTTTTATTCAAGTACAATTATGCATGACGTCACATACGTCATGCTACATAATGTGTCACAATGCAAGAGGTTACAGCAAGGTGGTGCGCCCTCTACACTGAGGGCTATTAGGCAGACCCCACAATGTGCGTGTTATATGTTTTCCTACGGAAGCTTATAGGAAATTTCTGAGAAACTTAGGAATGGTATTCTGTAACTTTTGCTCGGCTGAGAATGACTTGAGATCTCTTGCTCAAGTCAAGTACGAGTCGTCGTTGGGAATACGGAATCTATACTTGACTTCAATCAGTGCTCAGTGGAGTCATACTTGGGGCCAAGTACTGAGTCAGCGTTCGGAATATGGGCCTAAATCACAAGTTAAAGGTTTAATGAAGCAAACAGTCTGCCTCTTGTGTATGTTCGTGGCCTTGGTCACCACTGAGAAATATTGAACAGATACTAAGTGCGGCTGGAGCCTGCAGCCCGGCTAGTATAGTCAAAGCAGCTACCTTTTATTTATTTTTTTCTGTAATCTTTCTGATTAGTGTATCCACCCAAAACCAAAACTGGTAGAAAAACCCGCCAAGTTTCCAAAAACGG
>JAHWFP010264281.1:0-11316 GCA_023313725.1 Lithobius niger
TGCAACGCAAGAATTAATTCTGGTGTTGCGTAGTGTGAAACAAGAAGTAAGTGATTATGTCTGCAAACCAGAGTATCGAGGCCAAAAGGCCTTTTTTACAACTGCCCGTGATAAATGCATCAAAACAAGAAAATGGTCAAGTCTTTTTAAATTCTGGTAACTGACAATAACAATGGTAATCAAAACACATTGTTAAAGGAGTACAAATGAACTTGACCACAACAGAAGAGAACCGCCAATGTTTATTTGAAATTTCGTAGAAATGTCTTTTTCTCCATCATCAGAAGTCTCTTCAAAACGTTGGAGTATCAAAAACGTCGCATGCTGGTCGATTTGTCCCCAAGTCACTAGATGGCCAAGGTGCAATACTGTGTCGCTGAAGTACCTTGGGAGTCAGAAATCAGCAAGTCGCGATACTGTGTCTGCAAGTCGTAATTTGCCTTGTCCCTAAGTCACTAGGTCACTATGCGGCCAAGGCACAAGAGCTAAAGGGAACGTTGTGAGAGAGCCCACCTACAAGGTTCATGCGTACAAGCTCACCTGGCGTGCTAATTGCGCATTGGTGTCTTCTGAAAGTCCATCTAGCATCGTCCCCCGTGTGCATGCCGATTTTGGCCGTGATCCGAGCAAGAGAGTTCAACAACAGCATCTTGAGTGTCAATGGGCCTAAGTTGAAAGCATCGGAATTGTGATCAAATGATGGAAAAATCAATCCAAACTTCATGGAACCAGGGCTCAAGGTCTTTGTCAGAGGTAGATTGACAACATCTCTGAAATAAGAAACAGTCACATAAATTGGGTTGCCATCAAAATAATGTCTTCAAAATACTAGGTCATGTGTTGAGTGTTCTAACAAATTGTACTTGTTCCAAGTCATCAAGTCGCATCAACGAGTCCATGAGTGCTAGTATTTATTTACACCCCATTTGTCGTGCTAGAATGACATATGCGGTCACGTCTCTTCGAGTTAACCCGAGTTACCACTTGGATGCCAGTGAACCTGGAGTTAGTTACTGTTCAGGGTCTCTGTCACTCTTCTCCTTTTTCTTTGGCTATCTTCACTTCCTGGACCCAAAGGTTGAGCAGGGGAGTAATGAAAGCTCATTTTTAGGGCGTCGACTGCACAATGCGGTCACACATGTTTGCTATGCCAGATTTGTTTCTTACACTTGGTTGGGGGGTGTGGGGGACTGAAGTATCTTACGACTCTTGGGGAGGCCAAATAAACAACGAAGATGTTTGACATGAGTGGTCTCATCGCTGACCATCTTGTGGGTCAGTGTATTGCAGCTCGCTTTTTCTTGAGTGGGTCTTGTTGGTTAGGTAAAGGTTGCTGGCTCGGAGACATTGACAGTAAAATCCATATTTCTGACTTTTGAAAGAACTCACTTCTCACTAGAATGCAGCATCACAGGGAAAGACATAACACTTAACGTGTGAGGTTCGTGGGCTAAGAGCCCCTTAAATTATGAGGCTTACAAATTCTATTTTGTCAGCTTGCACAATTTCGGTAATCGGTTGGAATTTTTCGTTTAAAGGTAAAGGAGTTTATTTGATCTTTTTGGTAGAGTTTGTTTTATCTGGCCTGGGACATGATGACCATACAACATTGGTTGGAGTCCTGAAGATGTAACTTCAAGAATTTCCAATTTTGCCTCACTTCGGTTGGACCGAGGTTAATTTTAGGTAGGACAAGTGTCAAAACTAAGTTAAAACTGTAATCAAAATTTATTTTGGTTTCGATTCATTTGCAATGAGAAGGTATTGCATAGCCTCAATATCATGTTAGTCTGATAGATTTTAAATAAGGCGTCGGACCGAAGAAAATTTTCACATGATGTTTTTAGAGCTTTGGTAGCTCGAATTTCTTGCTTTAGAAATCGGTGGGACAAGTGTCTGTACGAAGTTCATATTGTAATCTAAGCCTATTTTGGTTTGGATTCGTTTGCAGAGAGAAGGTGTTGGATGGATTTTCAGATTAGACGTCGGAAACTTCAAACTGGAGAGTGGTTGCTCTCAGTCTGTGGGCGAGATTTGAACCCATAGTTCATGGGGAGAGTTAGTGTAATACGGATGTTCTCACAGCATTAATGTCTTCAAACTTCAAGGTCTTTTTGTCTTATGTGAGTAATGCCATCTATTAAGTTCCCAAGTGGGAGGTAGCACCCAAGGCATGCTCTGCAGTTGAGAAAACAGTACTAACATACTAACTGTTGATGAGTAACTTTGATTGGGTGAGCTGGGGCACACTGGCAGCATCTAGCCAGAAATACTTTCTGTTGCCTTTAGTCGTGACAGCCATTTTATGCGTCCAGCATTTATATTCAATACCAAGCAGAAGATCTACCAAGTGATCAAGTTCCATATTATTGCGAAGTAGATTTAGTTTTCTATATGCCGACAGGATTTACATTAATTACAATTTATAGCATTCCTTCCTCTAATGCAATCTCCCCCTAGAGAAGAACTTGTTGGCTTCCCTGCCAGCACAGTAGCCTGATGTGCACATCCGCGGTCGCATTACTCCTATATAAATGTTGGGTCAGGACCTTGTTTCTTCTTTGTTCTCTAGGGCCGCCGCGCTACGTGGTTGCTCTCACTTGCTTTCCGGACCCTTCGCATTCGGTGTGACCGTTCTAAGGCCTTGGATTCCCTTCTGACCATTGGTCGTCGTTGCGTTTGTCGCATAGGGGCTTGCGCCTGCTTGCGACCTCACTGTTCGTTCGTTTTGATCACTCCGTCTGGTCTTCGTGGACTCTCCAGTGGTCGTTGCGTCAACCAATCTTCCGTTCTCCAGTACGACCATCTCTACTTGCCATTCATGGCCCCTTCAGCCCTTCGGTCATTTCTTTGCAGTGGTCGCGTTTGAGGCTTTAGCCTGCTTGAGACTTTTTTACTGTTCGTCTTCATTTCTCCGACGGTCGTCAAAGCTGCCAACTGTCCTCTCGTTCGTCGGACCATTCACCACTGCTACTGGCATTGCCTGCTGGCCGCGGTCCTTCGCCTTTGTCTTCTGATGGTTCATTCCCACCACCTCTGGACGACCATCCACTGCTTGGTCCCCATCTCAGCATGGGCCTTCGTCCGCAACTCAAGTTCTACCTTACCTGCCTTCATTCATTTCTTTCCGGTGGTCGCATTTGAGGCTTACGCCTGCTTGCGACCTACACTGCTTTGTCTACTTGGCCACCTGTCTAAGGGCGCCAGGCCCTTCGTGGACTGTTCATCGGTGATTTACTGTCCAACTGCCACCTGCTGTTCATCTCCAATGCCTTCGGCTCTTTCGGTCCTAACCTTCGCACCAAGCATTGCTTCGGTGTCCTGTTTGGCAATCGCCTCGGCTGGCTCTACTAAGCACAGCTCTTCACATTTGTCTAGGCCTAGCTCCTGCTCCGCTTCGCATCAGGTCTTAATGGATTTCACGAGCAGTACTCCTTGTTTATTATTGTTCGTCGACTCGCCTGCAGCTTTCCAGCTGCACTTACCCTTCCAAGACCCCTTCGCACTATCTACAGCTTCGGTGACCATCCTATTGTCACCTCTTCAAGCTTGACGAACGCACTTCAGCGCCTTCGTCTCATTTCCATGAAGACCCAGTCGGTGGACGTGGATTTTACAAGCTGGACCTCCTTGGCACTTGGTCGCCTCATGATGCTCGGACCATCACCACGGTCGTTGTTACGACCCAGACCCGGACCCGGACAGCTTTCGTCTTCTTCGTGTCACCAGCCTTTACATGGCTGCTATCCCTCGTCTTTTTCACACTCATTCATCAGTTGTCCATTTTCAACCATCAAGTCAACCAGCCTTTGAAACGGCACACCCTGGTTCAATCCTTGGATTTTTCACAGCCAGGCTGGCGGCTGGGCCTTCACCTGCAGTCAAGCTTTGGAACTCCTGTCAACGGTCCCCCACTGGCTACCCTTCACATGGACAAGTCACCACCCAATCCTCAAAGCGTCTGAACATTACAACGGCGTGCAAACTCGGCCTTTGTGATTCACAATCCACGAATTTGCACTTGCCAAAACGACAGTTGTCATTTTCACCTGATACCCAGCCCAAATTCCTTACACTGGAGCTTTCGAATTTGAACCTTTCGTGGCTGAACCCCATGAATGAGAACTTTGTAGAATTCCTACTTCGGGCATTCTGGATGATTCTCACACCATCAAGATCGGTTGAACACCGGCTGCACAACCAACAAAATTGATGTTGTCTCATCACCTTGTTTCGCCGCCCTGCCAAACCCCTGAGCCGCACACGGAATGCTTTCGCACCAGGTGGGATCAATCAACGCTCCGCACCCCTACATTCGTTGGATCGAACCCTCAGGCATGAACAACCTTGTCTCTTGAGTCCTCACACCCTTTTCAGTTTTTCCTCTTCTGGTCCCCCAAGAGTCAACGTCGACTACGACGCCATTACTTCTGCAAGCTAAAATGAAAGACAAAAAAAAAATCCTGTGTTATGCAAAATAGCTCGTCGTACCGCCATCACTCACCAATTTTCGGACCTTCTGCAGCATTCCTCCTCCCCCTTCAGTTTATAATCGCTGTTGAGAGACTACTCACCGACCACCCACTGCACGGTGGTGCCATCTCTTCCTTAGGGGCACAATTACGGTCATTCGTTTCTCTTTAGCATTCGCTACAACCGCATCAACATGTTCGTCTCCCTTTATTCACAATGCCCAAAACTCGTGGCGGGAAAGTGAACTCTCTCTTAACTGCTGAAGTGGATATTTATTGGGGCTGTCAGCTGGTCATTAATGATCTCGTTTCGGCCCATGAATGATCAACAAGCCAGATGAGACCCACACAAGGTATGTCAATGGCACGGAAAATGTGATTTTTACAATAAACCTTTCCCCATTTGTGTTCAAATCCACCTTGAAGACTGGAGGGTCGTCAAACAGATGCAGAGAGCATCTTTGCTTCGGAAAAAAAAACCAACATTGTGAATGATTACAGCGTGAAAAACTCTCTCATTATTTAGGCATCTCCGCACCTTTGAAGAAAGCACGTTATGCTTCTACAACTGTTAGTGCCGCCACTCCGAAAACTCCAGGTATCACGTCCTCAAGTTCTCCCCTTGTCCTGGTAACCCCCATTTCGGCTGTTTCAACGTCTTCTAAAGCCACATTCACTTCTGCATCTGAAGCTCCGTCCCTATGTCAGTCTGCACCTCCGGCCCCATCAATGCCTACGGTCAACAAGCTGGTGGTTGTCTAAACGAATTGCCACTTTCGTCTCATTCGCCGTCCTCCCACGCAACCTCTCCAAATCATGGATCAAATCGCATTATGCTCAACAAACCGACACACCATCAGTCCAGTTTGAGCTGGATTCTCAGCACCCAACCACCCCAATGGATTTTGAGTGCTTCAAACTTTGAAATCCAAAACAACAACACATCAGAAAACTTCACCAATATCAACTTTCCGATTGCCCATCACAAGTATCCGAAAGCAACCAGGCCACCTTGGGAGTGGACCCGAATGCTTCATCACAGGCACAACCACCTTACAGGAACCTCTATATGGACTTGACTCAGCGGGTTCTCGACCCACGCCTGCACTGAACGATCCGTCACCTCCAAGAAACGAAAAATACTTTTTGACTAAGCTACAAAACCGTTTAGATCCAAACAAGAAACAACAACATCGACTTTGTCGAAATTTTAAACCAATCCACCAAAACTTTCTAAACCTAACAGCAAAAGTTCAACGCCTTCACGAGGAAAATGCCCAGCTACTACAGCTTTCAGCTAACTCCAAAATCAAGCAAGCTTTAATCAAGAAGAATTCAACTCCAGGTCCAATCACTGGGATTCTGGAACCTCCACCCAATTCGTTTCATAACGTCAATAAAACCAAGATGCCGCGCATCACCCCCGCATGCAGCACCCCTCAAAACGCTCTTTCAAAGGGGTACACGATCCTCGACATGTCGACACCTCCTTTGATACTGATCTCCCAGTCTTTCGTTCCAGACAGTTAACATTCCCTGGGACGACTCGAATTTCGGTCCAATCTGTACACCAGACGAATCACAACCAATAACTCGGCAAGAATTACCCAACGACCAACAGCTGTCAGCCGCTTGGGACACTGTAACTTCATCTTGACTACCAGAGAAGTTTTATGGATACTCTCGCTGGCAGTTTGGCCGCCCATTTTAAACCACTTCAGGCTGACCTCTGCCCCCCCACGGAACACGGGACTTTGGACCTTCCTTGTGCAGAATGCAGGATCAAAGCAAAGGGTTTCACATTTGGCTTCCGTCTCCATGACTAATTTGACTTATCCCTCATAGTTAGGATGGTAAAATTCAAGGAATTGTTCACTTTTTCATAAAATCATGAAAATCGGCATGATGAACCTACATGCCTGTAAGATTATTTTTAGATATGGAGCTACTTCGAAATTTACATAGGAGCCCATAAATTCCAAGATGGCGGTCAAAATGGCAGTTGAAAAATGTTTCTTTTGTGTGTGCTATAACTCCTTAACCGTCAACAAATCAAAAGCATAATGTGAAACAAAAAAATGTTCTGCACACAATTCTGGACAGGAAAGGTGATAACAATCTTTTACGTAAAAGCAACCATTCAACGCCAAAATCGTATTTCAAATATATCACCATTATCCCTTTACCTGCCCAATATCCTATATATTGGACCGCTACTGAACGGAAAAAAACTAAGTCCCAACGCGCAACGCGAGCTTGGTGAGGGGATCCCGAGCAAAACGAGCAGCAACAGCCCAGTGGTCAGCGTCCTCGTCTCCAAACAAAGTGAATGCCGGTTCGAATCCCGCAACCGACCCAACTAACAAACTGGATGCATTTTTTGTAACTATTTACAGAAAATGCATTCAGTTTGACATGGGCATTAAAGGGTTAATTCGCGCAAATGCTTCTTTTTCCAATAAGTTGTTACAGGGATTTTCGAGTTCAAAGTGCACTGGTGAGCCCTGTAATACCTCGAAATGGACATGCTTAGGATATTCTGAAAGTTGGGGATCTTTTCTGTCCATTACTCTTAACCAAAATTGTTTAGAGCTTAGGTAGGGACCGTCCTACGCCCATTTAAAGGAGAAGAGAGGGGAAGAAAAGCGTATGATGAATTTCGAATTCGAAGACCTCTTACGAGCTATCTAATAGTACGAAATGGACATTCTTAGGATGTTCTGAAAGACTGGAATTTATTCTTTCCGTCAATCCTAATCGTAATTATTTAGTTTACCAAGGGACCGTCTTACTCCCATATAAAAGTGATGAGGTATCCCATCTTTAAATTGCTGCACTACCACATTCGGATAAATGAATGTGATTAGGCTTAGACGAAAGATGAAGATGTATATTTTGCAACAAGGGTAATTAAAATGATTTATATTAATTAGAAGCTAAGCTATGGCAGTTTAAGGATGGAACTTGTGGCAAAATAGCGCAAAATGCACAGCGCTACAACGTAGGTAAACTGTCGTAGCTTAGCCCCTAATTAATGTAAATCGTTTTAATTATACTTTATGGAAAATATACATCTTCACCTTTCGTCTAAGCCTAATCACGTCCATTTTTCCGAGTTAGAACGGGTACTGCAACTGTTTAAAGTCAGGAATTGTAACATACATTATGCCCTGTTGTATGTAACATGCGTAAATGGCCTAAAATAACTTAAATAACAAATTTCGGCAAGCAGGATGAATTTTACCAAAAATATGAATAGAGCCTTTTTTGAAGGAAATTGTATTCTATTTATAATTGGTAACCGGTTAATTTTCAATCGGATGTACGGTTTAGACGCTAGAAGCAAAAAACCGCTTTTAGTCGCCATTTTCGGATGCCATCTTGAATTACCCAAGGGTGCCAAGGTGGCATCATGTTTTGGAGTACGGACATATTGTAGAACATATTGTAGAACATATTGTTTTTTTTAGCTTAGGCCAAAAACTCGGCATTTGGCAACTGGACTATATTGAGAAATTTGAAAGCGATGGCACAGTTAGAAGGAAAACTGTCAGGACCGATGAGAATATCGAACCAATGCAGGCATTATTTGTTACAAGACATTTACGAACATGACATTATAAATTAATGAGCAGAAATCGGCTTCGCCATTTAGAAAAAAAACATTAGAGCTTGTAACCCCATACTCACAGCCGTGAAGGTACACGAATAAAAATGGATTCGAGTTCACTCGAACGCAACGAACTATAATTTGCATTCCAATACCAGGGAACAAGGACGGCGTTTGATCAACGGTTATGTCAGAAAGAAAGCCCAGTTTATGTTTGAAAAGTTTAATGTTTCGGTGTTTGGGCGTGCACGCATAATTTGTGTATTATACACATTTTTTAATATTTTTCTGTGTTTGTTGTTTCATATTAAATCTGTTTCGTGTGAGTGGGTATATGTGTATCTTAGTGCATTTATAATTTGTGAAACAAGCAGACTCCTACTTAAGTTAGTTTTTTTGCCTGTGTTTGTGTTGAAGGTCGTTTGAGGTGGTTATTTCTAGTTCGTTTGGGTAATTACGTCTTCATTTTGGGTAAACAATTTTATCTTTCAATTTTGTAGTGTTTTGCTGTTTATGGCGTATATTTATTGTGTGTTTGTGGGTTTACTTTTTGCGAATTGGTGTTCAAATTATAGTTCGTTGCGTTCGAGTGAACTCTATCCATTTTTATTCGTGTACCTTCACGGCTGTGAGTATGGGGATACGAGCTCTAATGTTTTTTTCTAAATGGCGAAGCCGATTTTTGCTCAGTTAATTTGTTGCTTTTTTCGCTTCCATTTTATTGTAATTGCAACGGTCAGGTCTCTCATGTGTCCACTGTCCACCGATTTTTGTTTTCGAAAAAAAGGGAACATTAGAAATGCATACTTATGTTCAGGTTCAAGGTTTGTCCCATGATTATTATTTGTTGGCAACACATTAGCGTGTTTCTAGATTTAGCATGCGTCATCTCGATGAGTAGTTGATTCTGGATTGTTGCAGTATCATGGCAAACAATCGCGGAAACAATTCAACTGGCTTCCCGAAGCCCGCATTGAAAAGTCACTCAGTCATGTCGGCCGCCCATCAAAATTTAAGACCCTTAAAGACCCTTTAAAGACCCTTAAAGACCCTTAAGACCCTTTAAGACCCTTTAAGACCCTACAGTTTAAAATTGAAGATTTCAGCAAAAATCATGGCCATTTAATTTAATTTTGGTTCTTCACAACGAGCTAGCTAACTCAAACAACGACAATGTTACTTTCCCGGCACCCAACCATAATTGTTGCATCTTGTTCGAGTGAGCTATAATCCGATATTGTGCGTCTCGCGTATTGTTACCGTATTGTTACATATTGCAGCATTGTAATATTTTGACATTGTTAGCCTGCCGCCTCCCCAGCCTCATTGGGAAATGAGGCGGCGGATGGCCTAGCAAGGTGGCGTCATGCTCCATGTGAGGTCTCTCTCACGCTCTCCTGCCGGTTACGGAGAGTTGCTGTCTCCACCAGGTTTCGGCAGGAGTGGAATAAAGAATGGGAGAGTGATGGCACAGGGCGTTTCCTGTTTTCCATACATCCAGATTGCGGCGTTGTCTCAATGGTGGGTGATAAGCCTAACTGGTGTGCCAAACTCCTAACTAGGTTGCGGACGGGTCATGCACAGCTTCCTGCTCATCAGCACAGGCTGGCATGATCGAGTTCACCTATCTGCACAGCCTGTGGTGTTGACGGTACTGTGGAACATCTTCTACTGGTCTGTAGAAGTATAGGCGCCAGCGTGAGATACTTCGTCGTAGGGTGGGTGCTGTTATGTCATTAGGCGGCCTCTTGTCTGCCACTGGGCCGCACGCGCGTGTCAGATTAAGGGCGGTTGCAGATTTTTGTGTTGCGGTGAATATCAAGTTGTAGTATTTGGTTGTTTTTGCACGTGCTATTGCAGTTTTCTGAGTGCTATGCTCGCGTTTTTACTGAGCATAGTGGCTGTTGTGAGTAAGCAAACTGTTGAGTGTTGCTGGCTGACAAGGTGTGGGCAAGGAGTGGCACTGTAGCATTGGTACTGTTGGGTGAAGTTCAGTAATGTAGTGTTGTTGATGTTTCAGTGTATTTCTTTGTAATTTCTGTGTAATTTTAGTGGGCATATGGCTTCGGGTCAAAGCCCCATTAAACTCAATCAATCAATCAATCCCCAGCCTCCTCCTGTCCAATTTTCCGAAATTCTCGTGCGCAAAGAACTCTAATGAAAATTGTTATTCTAGCTATTTTGGGGGGTTATTTTTTCCACGTGTTCTGGTGTTTTCTATTAGCTTGCGCGATGGGTATTAAAGCTATAAGTCTAGCAGGCATTTCAGTTAACTGGGAGCCTAATAAAACAGCTAAGTTAACTACAAACGACGTTTTATGAAAGTATTCTTATTGGCCCGGGGTCAGTGGTGGTGCTACTGTGGGGGAGGGGCAATGCTTTTTTTGAGGTGTACAATGTTCCACAAATTACATATATCGCACTACATGAATAAACAGGAGGTCTTAAAAGTTCTCACATAATTTCGAGAGGCGAAAAGCTTACACGAACACGAAAATTTTCTCAGCCTCCTCAACAAAAAAAAAATGGCGCAGCAGTCCAGCACGTAATAGTCTAAAGATCGAAAAAGGGGGGTGCCTTACTTTCGATCTTGAGGCTACTTTGTGGTATTAAGCCGTAGATTTTTTGTTGAGGGAGACAATTTTTAAGTTCGCCTCTCTATATTATGAGCTCCCCTCCCCCCAATCAAAAATCACAAGTCGGGGGGCGAACAGCACAAAAGCCAAAAATAAACGTTCTCAAACCAGGGACGTAAAGGTCCCTGCTCAAACGGTCGTCTTGCCCCCTCCCGGCCCCCACTATAAATTCCCAGATCCGCCATCCCCGGGTTATTAGCTGCGTGCCCAGTGGGTGCCCCATGGATAGCTGCTACTTACGAAATTAAAACGGCATGTAAAGATTAGGCCTAAAAGCGGACAATTACGCCTAAAATCTAAAACGAGGTTTCAAAAAGCTAACACATTTTTAACCGGCATTTATGATGGTTGCTGCTTTTATATTTCATTATAGAGATCGCTGTTGCAGTGCTTGCTGGAGGTGTGCGCCTCAACATTTTTATTGAAAAAGTGGCGGAAGTGTACAGAAGACCGTTTGCAACTAGGTAGTCACTGCAGCCGTCTGTTATGTATCAAGTCCATATTTGTCCTCCAGTTTGGTCAGTGGCGTTTTACGACCCCATTTGAAGTGGCCTAAAATATGTACGAACCCCTCTCGAGTAGTTCTGAAAAATCAATG
>JAHWFP010264282.1:3074-35839 GCA_023313725.1 Lithobius niger
TGTAGTTGAATTAGTTTAATGGTTAGGCCGCGGAACAAACTTTAGTTACAATTAGTCTTACAAATCTGTGAAACATTTTGGAATAGGTATTTTACCAGATCCCTCGCACAATTCTGTTCCATCCCGCCACCAACCATACACAAAGGAATCGACACGCCGAATTCTTGTAGTTGAATTATTTTAATGGTTAGGCCACGGAACGGACTTTAGTAACAATTATTATTAGTCTTACAAATCCGTCAAACACTTGGGAATAGGTCTTGTTCCGCAGTTCCCTCGCACAATTCTGCTCCATCCCATCACCAGCCACTCATACGAATTGATACACCGTATTCTTGTAGGTGAATGAGTTTAATGGCTAGGCCACGAACGGACTTTAGTAACAATTATTATTCGGCTTACAAATCCGTTAAACATTTGGGAATAGGTCTTGCTCCACAGTTCCCTCGCACAATTCTGCTCAATCCCATCACCAGCCACCTACAGGAATCGATACAGCATATTCTTGTAGTTGAATCAGTTGAACGGCTAGGCCACGAAACCAACTTTAGTAACAATTAGTCTTACAAATATGTCCATGATTTGGGAAGACGTTGTATCCACAATAGACCAGGAAGAGCACGCTTACTCACGAACGACTATATACACATGTCGGATGATCACACAGATCACAAGATTAGATCGCACAGATCGTCTTAGGCTATTAGTATCTCATGACTGCATAATTGTACTTTTCCATAGTAAACCACTTGGTATGACGCAGGGCTGAGACTACGTCAGTTTCCTCTGAAACCCGAACTTAGAAACTCAGAATTTCCCGAGTTTGGCTGGTTTACGTTTATTGGATTAGGCAAATCTCACGAGATCTCGTGCCAAATATCTCCGCCAATCACGTTGGTTGTTTAAACGGCCGTTATGCTCATTCATGCAATCAACAGGTATGCACAGATTATCTATAGAGCAGTGACACGACGTAGTATTATTGTATATAACTCTATGCTGGAGCCTTAATGGGTTAGCTGCAAAGAGCACTGCAGAGAGAAACAGAAGGGCGTCATACTGAAGCCGATGTTGTGAAGAGTGATTTCTTAGACCTAAAACGCACGATTTTTGTTTTTGGAGAAAACAACGTTATTTTAAGCCTAAGAAATCCGCTCTTCCGTTGTTTTTCCCTCCATTTTTGTGTAGTGCACCTTGTAGTTATATGCACTCCAAAACCCATACTGGTGCCAATCTGGTGCCAATATGCCGCAAATGTCACTGCTGTATAAATGTATTGCAAAGTCGAATGCGAATTTTTATTTTTTATTTTAAAAGACTGTACACAGTGTGATGTACGTAGGACGACAAACAACTTATTTTGCATCATTTAAGGTTACAAGACAGGCTTCCTTTAATTAGAAACTTTTCGTTGTAATTCTTTATGACTCCAAAACGGTTCGATCAAGCGTCTACCTTCTAAGTGCTGTAATTTCCGACTTGTGCTTATGTTCATACAAGCATAAGACGGTATAATTACAGCACTTAGAAGGTAGACGCATGATCGAACCGTTTATGAGTCAAAGAGAATTACAACGAACAATTTCTAACTAAAGGGAGCCTCTCTTGTAAAATTAAATGCAAAGTAAATTGTTTATCGTCGGACGTACGTCAGTCACACTGTGTACAGTCTTTTAAAATTAAAAAAAAATTGTAAGTTAAAAAAAATTAAAACTATCGGATAAGAGGTTGAATATATAGTAATTTACCCAAACATACACAGAAGCGAAAAATAGAGGTAGGTACCAGACATTTAAATTTGTAACAAAACCCACAAGAGTGAAAGAACCCGCCAAGTTTCAGCCAGTCAAAGTACTGATATCAGAACAAAATGTCTGCCACCAAGTCCCTACGTTAGTTGCCAAGCTAATCCCATCGAATATTAGATCAAAGGATAATTAAAAAACCTGGCCATTGCCCCATTTCCTAGCAATGATAAAGTTTTTCATTTAACATATGAGAAGATAGACGGTGGGATTAGCTTGGCAACTCATGCAGCAACTTGGTGGCAGCCATTCTTATTCTGATATCACTACCATGATTGGCTGAAACTTGGCGGGTTCTTTCGCCCTTGTGGGTTTTGTTTCAGATATCGCTTTTTTTTGGCTACATTTTATTATTGCCAATGACTAGTTAGCGGTTTAATCAATTTTTTTTAATTGAGTTTGCGTTTTTATGCATTTTTGGTGCATTTTTTATAATGAAGTTGTGCTCAGTTGCCTGTTTCGCTTTTTTTGTAATAATTAAAGGTATTTTTCAAATGTATACGTCACTACAGGTTTCACGAAAATCTAAAGTTCGCTACGCATTTTAATGCATCCGAGTTTGGATTTTGGATTTTGTAAAAAAAAAAGGGACACACCAGATATTTAAATTTACACAACTATAGTTACAATTTTGTCTGAAAATTTGTTACATTAGTAAATCGTAGTCCTGTTCGCTTTGCTGGATTCTGTACAATCCAACGACATCCTCGCGACACCTAGAAAGAGCGTGTAAAGCACCTATTCATGCACGTCGTTACCACAGTTCAATACGCCCATCCCTTCTTGGAAAATGTAGTCTCCGTAAGGGAATAAAACCCGTTTCCAACCGACTCCGAAAAATGCAGACTACGGTAACTGAGATGCTTCCAAACCTTTAAACGCTCCCAAATAACTAGTTGTGGAATTCTACAGCTGCTATCAACTGGTAGCACAGCTCGGTCGACTGCTCGCAGTCGGCCCGACCAATTCCAAGCGGATACTTAGCTTCGGAAGAAATAAGCACCACTATATAAGACGCTTACGACAAACTGACTTCAATGCGAAAACGTGCCGTGAATATCTGCTCCCTCCAGGTTGTCTGAACGGTCTCGTAAAGCAATAACCGTCGAAAATAAAACGAGAGCATCTTTGACACAATGCGAACGGATGGTTATAAAACTATGAATAATATTGCATATTTTGAGTGTAGACTGTGCGAAACTATTTTTTTTTGACAATGTTTTTTAAGAACTTCGTGAGAGAGTTTGTGACCATATTTTTACTCAAATTGTTTAAGGGTGCATTTATGTAACGACTTACAATGCAAAGGCATTATTGTGTGTGCGGCGTTATCTTGAGCTTTCCTGGTATTTTACGAGCGGCTGTGTCTTCCTGGAGGGAGCGGCTTTAATCGACGGCCGCCATTGTTTCTATAGCTATTTTGGATATCAACAAGGCACTCTGCTACCAAAACATAACAATCGATTATTTGTTTCCATGCTGGGGCGAACTCAAGATAGGCTGCGGACACTATAGCTTTAATTAGTCAGGGCGTGTTCATGCAATGATTCGCCTTTGCATTCTCGCAGCTAGAAGCTAGTAATCATGTGAAATTCCAACACGGCAGCAGCTTTAGCACTCTCGGCTCGCAACAAAACACTCAGTGTGCGTTTAGAAGCGACTGGAAAAATGGTTTCCTCAGGAGGAATTCTTCTTATTGCCACGGATTATACGACTGCAAATTTACTCAAGCGATGTCGGGTTTAGCTAAGCCTGGTAGCGTTATTTATCATGGCAACGCCACCTTTGCAATCGCGATTAAATTCTAGCTGCTTGAATGCAAAAGCGAGTTATTTCGTGAATGTGTTCTGACCTTTTCATTATTTTTCTCACAGTTCTCGCGAAAGTAACAATACATTTTAGGACTGAACCATATTTACAGCAGGATTCGTGCGCAGGCTTCGTTTCCTTGAAAGACTTTGTAACCGGGCTGTTTACACGAATAACAAGATGCAACACGAAGCCAACACTTCGTGGTGCGCCCAGTCACGTGCCGTAAATCGTTGGTGGGAATCCTCTGCTTCAGCGGGTATAAAAGCTCGCAGGAAGAGAGGATGCTCAGTTGGTGTTGGAGGTACAACTCGAAAGGTTGGACCGCTGACTCTCTCCTAGGGTTGACTTGGGCTGCAACCTTGTCAGTGGCTAATATGTGATACTTTGTGTATACCAGTGACGACGTCAGGACTGAATTTTTTTTTTTGGGGGGGGGGCGACAGAGGGCACATCTGGAAACAGAGTGGGTCAAGGATTATTTTCCAGGCAACCACATCAGGCACTTTTATTCCGTTTAATTAGCCTGAACGTAACCTAAAATTCAATGCAGTCCAATTATGTAAAATAAGCCCCATAAACACAAAAAATAAAATAAAATAATATAAACTTTGCTACACATATATTGCAGAGTTGCTAAAAAAAAAGTACATATAATAAAATTTAAAAAAAATAAAGGCTCTGTTTACTCATTTGATTTAAAGTTTAGCCTGCAAGTTTTTATTATTATGTTATTTTCTGGTGGTGACGTGAGTGCTGTGGTTTGGGTGGGCCGGAGGGGGAGGGGGGGGGGGGGAGGGGTTGCTGAAATCTTTTCGGGGAGGGGGGCTCATGGCCCACCCTTGGTGCCGTCACTGAGTGCGTACAGACCACTAGCTGTGCAGTAAGGAGTGAACTGGGCACGAGTAAATCTTGAAATCAATAATCAATCGTCAGCCCCTGAGTAGTTAATCATTTTAAAAAATTCAAGGATTTTTTGTCAGAGCCTTGAATTTTGTTAGTGTACATCCCTGATGAAATGAGTTTTATATATATAGTAACATCAATTTTATACCTAAATTAATAAAATAAATACAAAAATAATAATTGTTTATCAATGGAATGTTTTTTGTTTTTTTTCTATGAACGATGCTTTCTCCAGATTGAAATGAAGACAGAAAAAGCGAGGCACAGTGCAGGGCAAGCAATTTGTGTCAGAAGGGGAACCGATAAAAGCTTTTCCGCTGGCTGTAGTTGCTGCAAACGTTCTTCCTCCTTGGGCGTATATGGAGGAAGAATGTAACGTTCCTATACAGGGTGGTCCACAAAAGCTGACGACCCAAGATTTCCTAGGTCCAATTTTTCTAGTTAGCACCCCTCAGAACCAGGATAGGACAACAATCAAAGCTAATGAAACGGAAAGATTTCTGTCCTCTCCTGGTTCTGAGGGGTGCTAACGAGAAAAGTTGGACTTGAAAAATCTGGAGTCGTCAGTTTTTTGTGAACCACCCTGTATAAATCACAGACTAAACAATTTCTTTAAAATTCACTCATTAGGTAACGAAAACGTTATACATTGCATCGACATAGTTACCAACACATCAAAAACGTAACGGTACACAGCAAAGGAAACCAATTACCAGGCCTCTGCATCGCAGTTTTATGGAAATCTTTAACATTGCAGTTTCGGTCCAAGAGCAAAGTATTACGTGATTGTTGTTAAAGAAATCAAAGGAGGACTAAATATTATAAATAACGCAGTAGAGCCTACAGTGGCATCTTGATTTTACTGTTTTCCCCACAGTTCTCGCGAAAATAACAATATATTTACTTCAAACAATCCTTATAGCAGGGTTCGTAATGCTGGCTTCAATTACTTGAAAGGCATTACATAAAAAAATTCAATGCCTTTCAATGCATTCAATGCGACCCACCCCCATCAGCCCCCCCCCCCACCCCCCCCTTGAACACACCATCCACACAACTTAATTTCTCTCACGTTATCGAACCCAATCGACTTTCCTTAAACCCACCAAACACCAACCTTTGAACTTCAGAGACGTAGAGGTCTCGACTAAAAATTTGGATAAAATTCTTAATGGTATACATTGTTGGACTGAATCTAGACACACGCTAGTGTGCAGCGCCAAGTTAGGCAACAAACATCACAACAAACATCACATCAATTCAATTGTCGAGGTTGTAAACCATTGTAGCGCGACACCATAGCGTCAGTGTCTTATATCTTGAAGCATAGTTGGGCACATTTCAGGTACTTGGGGAAAAATAATAATGCGCTACAAAAGCTGAAATTGTGTTGAAATCAATAGCAATGACCCACCTGACAAAAATTAACTCGTGTTTGAATGCCAGCTAAGCTGCTTTCAATGCAAAATCTGACCCTCAATAACGTTGCAAACGTGTTGTTACTAGCTAGCTAGTTAGTCGGCTCATCCCCATGTTAAATCCCATAGGGTGATAATTCATCGATAACGGGAAGGCTTCCAGCTATGAAATTGGACGAATAGGTGGAGTACAATACGAACTGCGTACCTTTTATGGGTTGGAGCCTGGGGGTGTAACGGGGATGGCGTGGGCGTTGCCAAAGAAATTGTATTCCGGTCCAATTCACGAAAAATAAACCAACTGTAAAAACAAAGCAAAATTAAAAAAAAGCCAAAAACTGGTGACAAGGCCACCAAGTTGAGAGTGGTTTGGCCTTTCAAAGGAGTCATATCAACAAACAAAAACCAACTAAATAACACAAATTACAACAAAATTAAAACTAAACCAAAAACCTATAAAGAGGTGAATAAGTTGAGAATGGTTCGGCCTCTAGGCTGCATGGTAGTGGAGTTGAGTCTAATATAAAATTAAAAAAAAAAGTCATAATATATCAAAAACCAAAACTGGTAAAAGGGCCGTCAAGTTCCGAATGGTACGGCCCTTCAAAAGAGTGATATCAACACACCAAAATATTCGCCAACTTAATCGTACCGCTTAATAGTTCGAAGGTTAAACGAAAACTTAACATTGCTACCGAAAGTAGCAACGTTCTAGTTTTCATTTAACTTTTGAACTATTAAGCGGTGCGGTTAACTTGGCGAATGTTTGGTGTGTTGATATAACTCCTTTGAAGGGCCGAACCATTCGGAACTTGGCGCCCCCTTTTACCAGTTTTGGTTTGGTTTTTGGTGTGACATAAGAAAACTAGAAATAGACTGTAGCCACTGTATTTAGCAGAAATTTATAAAAAGATATTTAAAAAATGTTGCAAGTATGAATTAGTTTATTCAACATTTTCTTCAGTTTTGCTTTTCGAAGTTAAGTGATATGCGGTAAGAAGCAAAGAAAAAGAGCCTGTCATTCATCCTTGCAGGTGTGTGTCTGTCTATCAGCTGTATGTCTATCATCTTTGTTTTAAGATCTATATGTAGAGTTGCTGATACTGAGTGTGATGCTAAAATGCTGTCCTTTTCATTTTTTTTTACAGTAAAGTTTTTCTGATACGTTTGCCTGAACGGTAGCTTTGCCTGATCGCACTAGGACATCACGAACAGCCTTCAGAACATTTTTACGAGAATTAAAAAAAAAAATCAAGTTATAGCTTCCAAATATCCAAAGCATAATTAAATAATCTTTCATTCGGTATTACTCTGATCTTTGTAGATGCTATAGGCCCGAAGGACTAGAGGTACACGCGTGCACACCGTACGTTTTTAATGATACAGATAGGAGATTGTAACCAATCATTAAAGAAATACGACTGCAATCCTCTTTATTTGACTGCCTGAGTGGGATATTCAACCCACAACCTTTGAAACCAAAGGCCGAACTCCTACTACTGATCTATACTGACATGGCCAATGGTAAGGGTCGGCAGTAGGAATTTGGTCTGATTCGTGGGTTCAATCCCTTGGTCGGGCAGTCTGACAAGTCCAAAGGCAATGTAAATAGGTTTTTCCGTATTTATTTAGCCCTTTGAGCCCATTTGGCTTCCCGTCCTAGTTAATCCTTAAAGAAGGAGTTTAATCAAGGAATTGAATAAAAATAATGGGGCTAAAAGTATGTCCATATTCTTTCATCTTATGGTCAATACACACCGACAGAATAATTCAACAAATACCCCAACGTAACGAGTCTTCATCTAACCAGTGTTTTTTTAATGGGTTAATGCATCTTGGGCTTGGATTTCTTTTATTTTCAGCTAACCACGTTTATTTGTCATTGTCGCCGTCGGAGTGTGCGTTAATTCGTTCGGGACGAATAAAAACCCCTTTTTTTTGTCTCAAATGCAGAAACATCGAGGTGTGTTTTTTTTCTCTCCTTGAAAGAAGCTGTTTTTCATGGGACATTAAATATTTACCTATAAGTAATTTAGGAAATGTTTTTAGTCATTACTGTTTAAGTGCAGGCGGCAGTCTTGCAGTACGAAAAACAGTGCTTAGCAGAAACCTGAATCATTAAATGCGGCAAAGATGCGGCTGGTGTTTAATGGCATTGGGTAGCGTTAAGTAGATGTATTTGTCTGGATCACCGTGTTTACCTCGTTTGCTAAATCACCGACATTTATCTGGTGTAATGTGGGAAACAACAGATGTAGAACCTACCTTTAAATTAACACAAATTGCTGTAAATAATATAAAGGTAAATTGGATACAAGCCGTAAGTGAAAATCGTACATATTGTATGATTTACGTTGATGACTTATTAACAGTTTGTCTTTAGATGTATAGAATTGGACAGTGAAGTTTGAACACGTCTTTGCCACACTAGCATTGATGCAGTGCTTTGTCCTGGGTGAAAACTCCATTTCTACGATTTAATATTATTAATGAGAAAAGTGTCTTATTCGAGAAGTTAAGCAGCATTGGGCTGGACTGATACTTGGGTGGGTGACTGCCTGGGAATCTGGCTGTTGCAGACATAGGGCCTTAGGACTTCGGGCAGATGACCAGGAGTGCTTAACGCTCGTTAAACCCTTTGTCTTATTCGAGCTATATCTATAGGTTAGAAAAGTGCTCCAACAACGCAACATTGTTCTATTTCAACAATGGAAAGATGTTTGCACAAACATTGGCATCTACCAGGAATGATTAATCCGTATGCAGAATTCAGTACAACATTTGAAGTGTTCAAAATTCAATATTGCACCTTTGCTGCTTTTTGGAGGAACCAATGCCGATGAGTACTGCTGTGTGAACTTGAAAAATGAATCGAATTTCTCTATATTGGTCATCAACATTTAACTGGAAGACACAACAAGCGTGCTTTCAGGTTTCCTTTTATACACCATTCCTTTTAGTTGTACTGTACTACTGGAAAACTAATTTTGAACACCTCTTTGCCACACAAGCACTGATGTAGTTCTTTTTCCTGGACGAAAACTCCACCGTTACGTTCATAGCATAGTTAACGTGCTAAGACCGTAACAATGATATTTGCCTCATTCGAAATATTTAGAATGTAAAGTTGATCTATTAAAACAATGGAAGATTACGTGGAAGCTATATGCAATGTTTGTACAAACAATGGCATTTACCAGGAGCGATTAATCCGTATCCAGAATTCATTAGGCAACACTTGAAGTATTATTCAAAATTCGATGTCCACTACTGTATATACATTTTTTATTAATTTATCTAAATAATGATTATAACCGGCAGGGTTGATTTTCTTCCATCAGAAATTAATTTCTCCCTTTCTGGTGGCAGAAAACAGGAAAAAATGAAAGAAACTGGAAGATAGGGTGTGCACGGACCAGTGGATATTATGCTTAAAAATGTGTGGTGAAGGGAAGGGTGGGGGAGAGACGAGACGCATTGGCACACCGAGATGGAAAAAATGGATGTTAATGTTAAAATATTTGTTTAAAGTTTTAAATGTTTTATTTACAGAATGAAAGCTCACATTGACAGTAAAACCTAACTTATGAACCAGTCATTATTTATGACTGGACGATGGGGCAGAGGAAATGAAAATGTGACCATCAAATTTTGATGGCCCTCCTTTTCAAAACCGTAAAGAATTCCCCCCCACTCAAGATCCAAAAATAATGTAACCCCCTCACAAAACAATTGCGTTTTGTATGCCTATTGAGACTGCAGATGATTTCCTATAGCCAAATTAGGTAATAGCATGCCATACCGATATTTTACATCTAGTTGTAGGGAAAATGTTCATTGTTTTGAATGAAAGTACAAGGCTAAGTCAAAAATGGTCTATAAAACATCAGCGTTCCTGGCATCCATCCTGTGTCGAGTTTTGTACATTAAGTATAACGAATACAGCTTTGTCAGCTTACGTTGACAGTTACTTTTGTTACTAGCTCGAATACATCACGTAGCTGCTGAAAGAGTCAGGCAGCATGGACAAACATATTGGGCAGGGTGAGGGGGAGGGGGGAAATCGGAAAATGAACCTTAGTCGGAAATAACAGGATACTGGACAGAACACGTATGTTAATAAGAGAAAACGGCATTAAAAGTAGAAAAAAATCTAAAAATTTCAAGATGAAAACAGGATCCAGTCAAAAATGTCTGCTCACCCCGCCCCAATCGTTGTTTTTGCTACGCTGCTTGGTTAGCGTTTTTTCGAGGGATGATTTATCACCAGCCCACGTAAAAGCATCTTAATATAATTAAGCTTACTTTAGCCCCATCTGCACCCACGCCAGTGCACAGTGGGATGGCATAGTGTTGCGGTACTTGTGTTTCTATTATTGCTGGGGCTGAAGTCCGGTCATTTGCACCTGTGCACCTCCAGAAACCGAGCATGGTTTATTTTTAAGACAACCGGTTTATTTCTTACTCTATTTTTGAGTCCTCAATTTAGGTAATAGCTTTTTTATATGACTGTTGTTATAACGTGTATCAATTATTTGACATCCATTGTTGTTCCCTTTATAGAGCCGCAATCCCCCCCCCCCCACCCCTTTACAGAACCTTGTAATTGTTACATGCAGGCCCGTACCATTATGCTGGTCGCATTGTTTGATATGCTCCCTTACCTATGTTCATTATTGTTGTGATCCTGGGTTTTCCACTTGGATTTTTTCCAGCTAATTGTCCTCTCGTCATCTACTCTATGTAGTAAAGTAGATAACCCGGCTTGGGTTCGGCTCTCTACAAGTAAAAATACAAAAACAACAGGACAAGGAAACGAAGTCGATTTTGTTCGCTAATAATCTTTGATCCAGCAAACTGACAATTTCGGTTAGAGATATGCTAAGGCGGCCATAATATTATGATGTAGCACAGAATTTTAAACCACTTATGAAATGCAATAAAATCTTTAATAAATCAAGTTGCGTCACGTTTACATACATCCAGTGTCTAACATGTCCAAACAATCCCCAAAGTCCTTTACTGGTGGAGAAGTTGGAGTTAAGTTCGCGGATTCTAGCACACCTCGTACAAAGGTCCATGGACCGTAAAGCACGCTCTGCTAGTTTCACCTACAACAACAATAATACGGTAGGATACAAATGCTGGAATTTGGTTAAAATCGAGAGCAACGCCCATCAGGAAAAAAATAATCAACTTGGGAACAACTTTGCCAAAACCAAAAATCTTTTCGGTTTTGCAGCCCTGAGTGTCTGGGAACGGAGATTTTTAAGGAAAAAAAGTGTTGTATTGTCCGTGGCATCTCTTGTTGTTGTGTTACGCATATCCTCGGCTGTGATCTGCGACAGTATTATGTGACCGTGATTGATGAATGAGACTTGGATAAACGTGTTGACTGTGACTGTCTCGGGCGGTAGTCGTAACGCACACGCTATAGTAAGTAAGGACTAATCAAGAAGGGTCACTACTCCTTGAATAAACTCTAAACTAAACAATTTATTCATCACCTACGTAAAAATAAAACCTTGGTTCTTGAATATTTAACGACAACAAAAATGCTACAACGGCTAAAAAAAAAATTGGTATACGACTAACTTCAGGTTAAATAAATAATAAGTTTATTCAGCAAACGGCCCGAAGTTCTGTAAGAACTTGTGTGTGCCACATTACAACAAAAAAGTGTATGCAAGCACATGGTGCAACGAAAATAAATAATTGCACCGTGTTTAAACAGTTAGACGGCTTTTTTTTTTAGCAAGGTAGGAACAAAAAGAAAGAAACTTAGCCTACACACGTGCAACTGATAATATCAAGAAAAATGAGCTAAGAAAAATAGAAATGCTAACAATATCAGAATGTACAGAATGAGCAAAAAAGGTGTTGAGTGAGAACATTAGCTTTAACCAGCATATAAATTGTGGACCTGCCCGACTTTCCCCACTTAGGCTTGTGCCAGGAAACTGGTCACACCTTAGTCCTTCTGTTTTTATTTGCTGTGGCTGTGTCCCAGTTCCGTCTGGGATCACACACATTTTTTTTTTTATTTTAGATTTTTAAATGTACGCTTGGCTTAACTCCAAGTTTCCCTCAAGCTTGATTTGTGTTTACATGTTTCTTTAGTTAAGGGTTCCTCTTGAAAATAAATTAGAACTGATTCGAAACGTCGAGGATTTAACGTTCTCACTCAACACCTTGTTGGCTCCTTCTGTACATTCTGACTTTTGGTGGTTTTTTTTTTTTTTACTGTACAACAATATCAGAAACCGTCAATATCAACAATATCAAAGACATATAATGAAATACCTGAATATATCAGAATCAATATCAGAATTCAAATACCTCAAAGTGTCAGAAACAACATCTACAGCAATATCAAACGTTATCAGATACAATATCATATTAGAAAAGCCGTTTAGATGTGAGGAAAGAAAAACTAATCTTCGAGTTGTTGGTCTGAAAATAAGCGATTAGACTCTTTCTATTAGTTATTAGTATGTGGAAGCAGGCGCAATGGGATTTCACTGAAAGTGTTGGGGATATTTTAGCTGTTGGTTCTTTTACCGTAATGGTTCCTCACAAAGGCGCCTCATATCGGTCAAAATATGTCTAATGAAATAAGGCCATCGAAAATTAAAAAATGTAAATAGGAAGTGAGAAAAAAAAACAGCGATCGCGTAGTAAAAAAATAAAGATACCCCCTATCTCAAGGCAAAAATTCTAAAGCGGTACAAGCCCCCCTCCTCCCACCTCCAATATGAGAATGGTTCAACCTTTCAAATGAATGATAACTCGTATAACTCCCAAAGTTAACCACCGACTGATACTTTAGATGTTAAAGGAAAACTGAAACATTTTTTTCACCGAAAGTGTAGCAATGTCACGTTTTTAATTTGATCTTTGAACTAATACTCGGATGGGTTAACATGGAGAACCGTTTGGTCAGCAGATTGACATCAACCCTTTGAAACACAGCAAAAGAAAAAATCCAAGACTGCGTCATGAAAACCAAATTAAGTATTTGAAACAATGGAGGTGACAAAGTTTCCGTACCCTGCATCTGGATTTAGGGTTTGTTTAACATCTCTGCAATGTGTGGCGTGGCGCAGTGGTATCCCGGACAACTGCACTGTGACTGAGGTTGGCGCTAAAGATATCGTCGTCGATACACATTAAGACGTGGGGGGGGGGGGGGGGGGGGGGGGGGGGGGGGTGTTTGTTGAAGCTTTATTTGTTTGGGACCTAATGTCGTCTGTAACAAACTGCCATTGACAAATCGGCGTAATCTTTAGCCTTGCTACACATTTTAACCTTGCTGTATACTTTAGGATAATTGTCTAATATCTGCCTAAATAAAAAAATCTTGAAAATCATCGAACCTGAATATCGTATAATGGATAAACGTCTAACTGGTTAATAATATAACTGGTAAACGTCTCACTGGACGATAATATAGCTGAGATTTCTGATGTTATATGTAGAGCCGAAGAGAGCGCGGCAGCGTGGGCGAGGCAAGGACGTTAGACGATTTTCCATTATACGAATTTCGTGGTAGACGATTTTACGTTGTACTGTTATACTCTATACGTTCTTCCAATTATGCAATTTTTCAGTTAGACGATTATCCCTCGCCCCGAGTTCACCTCACCCTTCTTCTCCCTACCCTATTTAACCCTATTGTTATGAGAGCTTATTAGTAAACCATATCTTCCCCTAACAAGTGCATAGTTAGGATGCCCAACTATAGCATGCAGCAAGCTGGTAGCATCTCTGGCTCAGCCGAGCAATCGTGATCTTATACGCCAAGTTTTTACAGCTAATTTTTTTCAATTCTCGTTTCCTGGGGGTCTAAACAGGGGTGTTACAGATATAGCAGTGTGCAATACTGAGGGAAAAAGACTCTTCGGCAAGAAACCGCAACCCACAAGGTACCTTTTTTACCCCACCTTTATCGAGTGCCATTACTCTTACCTCAACTCAAATGGAACACAAAGAGAAAGAAAAATGGCCTCTGACGCTGCGATCTCGTGTAGAAGGAATCTAACATTTGAAAGACCCTAGCCTCTGACGTCGAAGAAAGCAGTTCGTGGAACTATTCCCACATATCGATAAAACTCCGGTTGAATTGAAGGCTTGTATACACACCCTCAATGGTTGAAGTAGGAAATAAAGTTTGCGGAGACCCTGGCTTCCGTCCAACTAGACACAAAAGGTAAGAGCTGTAAAACTGTTGGTGTCGGGGATGGATTCAATTTAATTTTACAGTACGGTAGTTAAAAACTTTGCAAATAAACCTTCTTTTATTGTCAAAAAAGAAACGAAGCTCCTATAAGTGTGGATAAACAGCCAAATCTTTTAGGAGAAAATATGAAACTCCCATCTCTGAATTCACATCTTCGTTTCGAACGAATGGCTGGCAGCATACGGCGGAGAAAATAAGGCCAAACAAATCCGATAGAGAAAGTAAAAGAAAACATCTTAAAAGTTGTTGGGCTTAATCAATCGCTAAATTTAAAAAAAAATTAGGAAGAGGATTGAGTTTCCGAATCGCGCAGAATTTATCCAACATTTCAAACTGAAGACTGAAGGGACCATGCAACAAGATCCTGTCTGATTAAAGCAAATGCCAAGTAGACACGCAAAAAAAAAAAAAAAAACATTTGTTTCATACAAAAAAAGTTACAAATACGTAAAAATATAGTCGAACGTCACGCGGAAGTATTCAATTACTGCGTGGGGGACCTGGCATTGGGTTCAGTAAAAAAAAGTGTGGAATATAAACAGGGAAACAAGAAAGTAACAGCAGGAGGTACATAAAGAAGGAAACCATAGGGCTCGGGGATTCCTTCACCGCGTTTTCAGGTGCAATTAAAAAATTCGCTGTAAAACTTCGCTAAACACAACACAAAAATCATGACAGAACTTAACCTGTTAGAATCACTTTGGTAAAATAAAGATTCTAACGAATGGCCTACAGCCATGAAGCAAAAACTAGAGCTTCACTCTCAGACGGCCTTATGAGAAGAGATGGAACGAAAAGTAAGAGTTGCACATGGACATCTCCACGTCCTACGGACAGTACGCATTTATTCGCTCCTGTTAATACACTCTTCAGCTTTTCTTCCCCTCCAGTAAAAAAAAATGTTCTCAGCGAAGAAGGACAAAAAAGAAGATAACGAGGAGCGGAAATCGAAATCGCAAAGAACTTTTCCAGTCGAAGTCGCCAACCCAACCGCCAACAACAGGGCTGTTAATACGTCCACGCACTGACTGCTGGCCGCTGCAATGCCTCAAGGCCTAAAGAACGTGCCGAACGAAGCTAGACCTCCGTCTTCGGGGTCGGTTCTCTGTGATTACAGCACAAGAATCCAATAAATCGAACAATTGCGGCCAACTCTATTTGGGGAAGGCTTTCACCGCGCGCCAAAGCCTTCGGCATCTTTATTTTATTTTTTCCGGGTAGGGGGATATTTTTTGGGGTCTGCCTAGGCAACTAAAAAAAAAAAGCAGAAAGTGCGAAAACATTATTAGAAACAGGACTAGTAATAATGATTCGGGAATGCAGGGAGAATGGCAACGATGAATTAAAGAGGACATCATTGAGCAACATCAGGAAGTCGAAACGCTATTCGTTGCCTAGTGACAGTGCCGTGACTGGACATCTTGCTTTTTTCCGATGGAGGTGACTGTCGCATTGTCATGCCGGAGCTTCTCACGTCTTACGTCGACCGCTCATGCTATCCCTGTCTCAAAAATCACGTTTGTTACGTAGAGTCATTAATTTTGTCATGTTGTGGCTGGGGCTAACATGATTTCATAGAGGTGGGCCAATGAACCACACGGAGGCAGGTATATAGTTGTGAACAGACACTCGTTATAATTGAGCAGCCGTATTTACATTGCAAATCAGTTGACTTGCAGCCGAGGAACCTACGTGGATGCGTCATTTGAGTGAGGCTGAAGACACTTCCCCGTAAGTGATTTTAATGCTTTACAGCATCTTTTGACATGCTATTTAAAATAATTTATGAAATATACACCAAATAAAAATAAAGTAAGAAATAGAAGCCCAAAGCAACCTGAAAGGGAAAT
Organism: Lithobius niger; assembly: GCA_023313725.1. Classification (NCBI taxonomy): domain Eukaryota; kingdom Metazoa; phylum Arthropoda; class Chilopoda; order Lithobiomorpha; family Lithobiidae; genus Lithobius; species Lithobius niger. Next base: position 19,102 of record JAHWFP010264282.1, read on the forward strand.
ACAAACTTTCCCCATTGATGTCTCCTTGCTATCCCTGCTACCGCTTAGAAATCCAGTCGAACTAGAATACATCTGGTGCTTTTTGGCATCTCCACTGCTTCCACGTTTTCCCCACGTGTAGGTGAACCTGATGGAAAGAGTTTAGCCCTTCTGTGTGGACAGTTACCCATGACTGGAGGTGAACATTGTTGAGCCTCCAACTACAGGTGTACATGAAGTGCAACCCACTGTAAGAGGAGAACATTGATGTGCATCCCACTGCAGGAGAACATAATGAGCCTCCCACTAGAAGGAGAACGTTTTTTGTTCTTGAGAACCATCTGTTGTGCGTATAGAACCCTATGAATGACAACTACACCCTGGAGATGTGGGTACCAAATACCTGATTGTCAACAAGACCCTGGAGACACACGATTGGCATCAGTCGAAGGAGTCATCGGCATTTCACGGGCTGCTGGTATTGCCCCCATGATTTTCCAAGAGAAGACATTCTAGAATACCTACAACCAGAAAAAGGTACCCCATTCCTAAGAAAAGAACCTGGAGTCTGTTCCAACACAGCTGTAAGATCCAGTCCCTTAGGTAGAGGTTTTGCAGTGGGTGTTGGTTGTCTTTAATACCACCATATACCAGCTTAAAGTGGCGGTGCCACTGTTTAGATGGTGTATCAAATGGCGTGACTGCATAAACTCCATGACCCTCACATGATGTAATGGAGTAGATCCACCATTTCTACAGGGCCCTAGAAAGACTGCCGCACCATTAGCAGCTGGGTGGAGCGGAGTACCATTAACATGCCGGATACCATTACTTTCCAAAAATGTGTAGAACTCAGCAGAGACCCATTGCGGCCCATTATCGGTGATAAAAATTATACGCAGGTCTTTAGAACTAAAAAGTCTGCATAGAACCTTAAATGTACTTTCTTAAGTTGTAGAATTCATTGGAAATACTCTCTGAAGACGCTGTTGCTCTGACAGTACACATCCCTGTGTACCAACTGAGCCAACACTCTAGCTGTGCACAGTTTCTGAAGTGGCAGCACACATTTTGTAAAATAAAATGAATTTGTACTGTCACCTCACACATTTGTACTGCTAGTGCCAGGGATCGATTTCCCTGCAACAATGTGCTCCCTCTCCTCTTAGTATCTTGCTCAGGTACATTATTATTGCGCTACACACTTAATGTATATGTGAATTAAATAAGCAACCATTGGTTATAACTTATTTAACTTTAAGTAAAAATTGTGTACTCTTCTTAGGTTAAAAAAAAATACCACCATATCCTCAGCCGAGGTTAATAACCAGAAGACGGTCTAACAATATCACCAACTGCATTAATTGTAAACCATTTGTGTTTTGTTACTGACCGATTGTAACGCCTAGAATTTCACCCAGCAGAGGTACATTGCTGTTGAGCCATTGTAACCGATAATATGTTGCCCCTTGCTCTCTGTAACTCACTCCATGTTGGATTGTTGCTCCATAGTTGGCATTTCCCTTTGTTGTTCCTTATTTTTCTTTTTCTTGCTCCAAAAACACTGAGGGAAGGGATGCAGCGTAGCAAAGCACAGTCGCGGTAACTGTGACAATGCTGTGGAAAAACAAGACGGATTCCACTCAACCATCTTTATAAGCCTAGACCTGAAAACCATCCATGGCTTACCCTTTCTGCCTACATCTACCACAAGTGATTCAAGTAAGGCCAGTAGTAGTTACTGCGACGTAAGATAGTGCCAGAATCCCTAGGAACTCTCTTCCAGGAATTTAAACGAGTTTCCTCGTCCAGCATGACTACAGCTGAATGAACTTCTTGCATTCCAATAGTGAACCAGCAATAACCGCGACATGAGGCAAAGAGTGAACGGCAACAGGAGCAACAACCTAAAACGAAAGATTCAAGTTGCCTGTAAAGAAGGGTTGACTGTTAACCAATAAAGAAGTTCACTCCTTTCTTCAGGAGCAAACCACAGTTTCTTCCTTCCGTCTTGGACACAAGTTCATCCGGCAGAGAGACATCATTTCGAGCAAAATAAGATCCACGCGCCTCTAATATCAAACCAAACTTTACCTTTATTCATACTGACAGCCATAGGAACTTCTTTCTTTCCAAGATACGATGTCTGGCCCAATGAACTTAGGTTAAGAGGCCGGTATGGATCAACCAAGCTCTGCCTCTTTTTAATAGGTCAAGCCGTCCGTCCTGTTGCTTGAGCCCTGTACCAGTCAGCCGGTATGAGCCGTTGCCACTCGATCAGTACGGACAATCGGACATGGCTTGCCTGATAATAGTAGCTAAAGTTGTTACAGCGTACATTTTAACAACTTATATCCAACAGCTAGTACACAACTGGTATGTTGGGCTCAGCTGGTACACAGCATCTTCAGAGAGTACTTCCGGTCGTTTAGAGTAAGCGCAGATTACATGAAGAATCATTCCCCCTCCCCCCATATGGGACCACAATAGTCTGCATGCTGTCTCTCCAGTACATATTGGGCCATGCCTATACAGTTTTGGGATGCACTTTACACTCTTCAATGTTTTGCTTATAAATGTCACTTGCTGTAACAATATTCTCCAAATTCAAATCAAGTTTAGGCCATCATACGTTAGAGCGAGCTAGAGCCTTCATTCTCACAATGCCCATATGCCTCATGTGCAACTCCTGCAGTCTTTCAGCATGCAACTATTTAGGAATGATTGCTGTATTTCCCAAAAATAAACAATTTTGCTATACACTAATTTCGAACTTATGATTAGAGTAAGGTTGCAAATCAAGATCCTGCATATCAATATCACTAGGAAATATCACGACCACGCCTTTTGCAACACATTATCCTGCTTTCTAACTGAGAAGGCAAAATTAGAAGACGATCTTTTAATGTTCATAATAGGAACTGCATCGTTTTCAATATCAGTTTGAACACATTAACAGAGAGGTAATCTAGACGATTTCTGCTGTAGTTTCTGCTGTGGGATGCGAATACTACGGAACATTCCTCACCATTAGGGAAACACACATAATATATAAATAGTTTTTTTCCAATATGGCTGAGCATTAGTGTTTCAGTCTTTGCTCGCAAAACACGAGGGCTTTCAGCCATTCTTCAATTGAAATTTAAGTCCAAAAGGGCAACAGAAATAGGTTTGCTTATGCATTTATGTAAACGTCTATGGCAAGCACATCATCAGGTAAAGGAAGAAAGGATATTCGGTACAGTAAGATCAACAACGAGGTTGGATGCCGCCCATATTTAGCCAATTTGCACATTGATCCACCGATCACTAAAAATACAGACTCCATCCAAAACTTTATAAGATTTATGTTTTCTTTACAAAAATGAAGAGTTCTCTAAACCCTACAAACAAAAAAACTAAACGCTTCTGCATGTACTTCGATCCATTATAAAGCAGTTAACGACAAGGTTTTTAAACACAGTGGATTCCCATTCAATCCCAATTCGACGTAAGAGCTCAGTTCCCCAAGGAAATCGTCTACGTCTCTTAAGGGCACTTTGAGGTTTGGAACCCCTGGTGGCTACTTCCTGGATCATTAATCCAAGACTTAAGGGTATTGTCAGGTTCAATTGGGGGTTTTTACACGTCGTTGGTGTTCAAAGTTCGTAAAATAAACGGAAAAACTGCCGATAAAGACAGCAATAAATTCCAATAACCGCCCATACCGATACAAACAGGGCCGAAAGCAAGATACATGGCTGCCGCTTATACTTTCACCACTCTACTAACCTATAGAAAAACTGTGATTAACACGTGATTAATGTGAAAAAACACGTAAAAAGCGTGATTAACAGCACGTGCACACATGCCAAATTTATTAACGCTGTTTTAACTACTTGAAACTCCAACTGTTTGTTTTTAGCTGCGTCGCCTGTTACCACCAGCTGAAGATTTTATTAAACATTTTTGCCAACGTACACTGCTGTTATTCGTCGGAGCTATTAACTGTTAATAAACAACAGTTGAACCTAATAAAACCTAATAATGACTTTTAAGATTTTTCATGGATTACTGCCGATCGATCTACTCTTTTTCGATCAAGCTCCCTCTTCATTCACCAGAGGCCATTCCCTGAAGCTGCGTGTCGAGATCACACATCTGGGCTGTCGGAAATCACTCTTCACCGTGCGTGTAGTTCCAATTTGGAACTCACTACCCGAAGAGACGGTCTCTGCCGCGTCAATCTCAATCTTTAAGAAGAAGCTACTGAGCTGTGATCTCACTAAATTCCTTAAAAGGACTTACTGACATACTCCTTTTAATCACTCTTCCATAATACGAATTCACGTCTCTCTTTTCCTTTTAATGCTGGGAACAGTGTCAGTGGCTTGCCCTTCCGTAATCCCACTCCCACTTTTGATGAGAGTAAACCTATTATTATTATTATTATTAACTAGCCATTTCCTTCGCTTCGCTCACTCCATTGGCGTCGTTCCATGCTTCATGTAATTTCTCCGATTCCAAAAGCCTCACAAGATCGATGTACAGATTATTTCGATGCAAACTAATTGCCATTGTTGCTCACCGATTGTTCATCACATTCCTCAGCACGCATGAATTTCATTTACTTCATTCAAAAGCAAACATTTGTTTGTTTGCACGTTTGTACGCCTCCTCCTCCAGAAGTAATTCCCTACGAAGGTGAGAGATGAAAGATTAAGAGAGCACAGCGAGACACACATTGAAAAGCTTTACTTTACGTGGAAATCGATCGCTCAATTTTTCGCTCAATGCACGCACCTCTGTGGTTCAGACACACGAATGTTTAGCACCCCTTTAAAACCAGGTTAAAGGAACCGACTTTTTCATGCATCCAGTCGGTTGATACAAAACAAATTTTAATGTCTATATGTGGTAAGTTGCAAAATACGTCGTCCTTTTAGGTTATTTTCCATGTGCATGGTAGCTTCAAGACGGTTTGTTTGTCATGAATTTTAACCTGTGCATGAACAAATTATGACGTCATGTACAAACATCATGCAAGCAAAAAAAAAAACATTTGACGTTACTTTTTTAGGTTCTTTCGCGTATTTCAGGGTCATAATATTAAGTTCCAGCGATGAAAATAGGCCTAACCGAAGCGCAATGTAATTCTCTTTCATTTGGTCCTACTCCCATCTTTGAAGGTGCCTTGGTTCTAGAGGAGTAGAGGTACACGCACGCACACCACACGTCTTTAATGATGTAGATTATTATTGATTATGCAATGATTATGTCAGCAGTCAGATCTGCAATATGTGATAGTTTTAGGTGTAAGTGCTAACAGACTAAGTGAACGTATCAAAAAGTAATGAATTAAGCCATTAAAGTTCTCTTTGGAAATAATTTTACAGAAAAAAAGTACAAAAGAAGTTTATAAGGAATTAAACCTGTTGAATTTTGAACAAACAAAAATGTATACTGTTTACATCATTATTATTATTTTACGAAGGACTCAAACACCTATAAATAGAAATGTACGAAAGAATAAAAGGTTGGTTAAAAATGCCACCTTGGACTAATTCTTATGGGAAACTGACATTATCATATCAAAGCCCGTTTTATTTTAATAAGCTTCCAAATGCGTTAAGGAATTTACAGACTATTTATAGAGTTAAATGAGAATTAGAAAGTTGGATTTTCAAATTATGAATTTTTAACAAAATTTTATCATTATTATTATTAAACTGCTTCTAGACAGTACTTTTTAAACACTGTATAATTATGTATTTGTACATATTGAGAATTTCTTTAGCATGTTTTTTGAAACGGAAAGATTTCTATCCTCTCCTGGTTTTGAGGGGTGCCAACTAGAAAAGTTGGACTTAACAAATTTTGGGTCGTCAGTTTTTTGTGGTCCACCCTGTATTTACTTAGTTTTAGGCACTATCATAATTTTTTTTTAACATCCAGTTAGGAAAGTTTTAAAGAAAACAAAAACTTTTTATTGTAGATAGCGTTAATTATAAAATAAAGAAATCTTAGAACATTTCTGATAACGGTTCCAACCATGTAATGTATAAATGATTACTATAATTCTCGTCTAAACACTTTATTTTTAAGTATAAATCCTATTCGATGCTCACCATCGCCACTAAACTAACTGGCCCGATCTACAACGATATTAGGGGGGTAGACAAAATGGCCGCCACGTCTTGTTCATTTCGTCGAGGTCTATTCTTCGAGATAGCAACTTTGTACGGTGCGTCGCGACATCTATTGGCGGCTAGTGGCGGTTTTCGAAATAATAATTTAAATTTTTCGTAGATTTTGGTTGCACATTTTTTATTATTTATAAGAGTATTTTTAAATGGTGTTTAAAAATATCACTCAGCCACAGTTAAGCTATTTCACTGCGATTGCAGAAAAAAAGCAATACGTTCGTTGGCAGTTTGTAAGGAGGGTGTCGCCCTCGGTTGACAAAATGCGGCAACTCAATCGCATCAGCGGCACTTTCGGCGGCCATATTGCCAACCTAGTGTCGTAATGCTATTTTTCATTCAAGATCCGGTCAGTACTGTATAGATAGCCCTGCTCAAACAAGTTTTCATTTTTCCGCAAGCGTCGTACATTTAACTGAATAAATTATTATCAAGTATTATTATTGTGTCGTGAATTGTAAACTGAGAAAAAAAAGTGCATCGTGCCTTAACAACACAGCTCGGGGGGAAAAATGACATTATTGATTAGCAACTAGTCACGAGTACAAAAGCAGTTGTTTTCTATATTTTTTGCTAATGGTATTGTGACTACGGAATACTGTTGGAAATAATCGAGTAAAGTCAGGGAATGGAACGTACGTTTCTAGTGGGTGCTCTATTGCAAATACACCCTAACAACATATTCCGACAGGCATTCTCCATTCCAACTATAGTGTCCGCGGCCTATCTTGAGTTCTCCGCAGAACGAACACAGATAATCGATTGTACGTTTTCAGTAGCAGAGTGACTTGTTGATATCCAAGATGGTTACAAAAACAATGGCGGCCATCGACTAAAGCCACCCTATCCAGGTAGACGTAGCCGCTCACAAAATACTTGCAGGACTCAAGATACACCGCGCACACAATAACAATTTTTGGGAAAAGCAAGAAAATATTTCAGTAAATTACACAGTACAACAAAGCTACAACAGAGACATACACAGGGATGGCAGACACTCATAAACTCACGTCCTCCTTTGAAGAAGGACTAAATTACCAAATTAAGTGGGGAAAACTCTCACTGGAAGAATTTAGACATCTGCCGTTGACCTACATAACAACCTTGAGCCAAACTGACTTGCGTAAACCGAAGTTGTATTGTTTTTACAACCGCCCGTTATATGTCGGTCATCACAGTAGCGTACAGTTGTCAGCGAGTGAATTTAGGTATAGGGAGGGAATGTTCACCATTGGTATAGTGAGGCGGCGTCGGTTAGAGGTGGGGATGTGGGGTATACGTGGTCCACCCATCTTCACGAGCAGTAACTTTTACGTCTAGTTATTAAATTCGGCCGCTGGGCAGGGGGCGTTTATAGCCTCGTGCTATCTCCCAATTGCAGAGTTATACTGGAAGCTTCTGGCATTAAAACCAGACGAACTCGCGACCCTTAGCTGCAGTGCGATATATGCTACGGATGGGGCCATACAACGGAGCTGTGCACAAAAGCTTCCAGCCGAGAGTTGCCTCTAAGTCCTCCACTTCCAAAACCTTCGCAAAATCTAGGGACACACACACACTTAAAACTGCCGTCCAAAGTGCTTCAATTGTTAGATTTTCTCTGGAAGACTCCAGACGCCCACTTCAGCGTCGAGCAATTTTATGTGCACAGAACTTGGAAAGCATTAAAGTTGCAAGTTTTTAAGGTGCGTAGTAGCACAAGAAGGGAAGCAAGTTTAGGAGTTCTTCAAGAAAGATGTAACTTGGAGAAAAGATGGGTAAAAGCAAAGATGGCTGCGAGTGAAGAGGGTAAGGCGGGTAGCAGGGTAAGGACATGATGGCACATCTTTACCTTTCTTAACTGTTGCCTTTCATCTTTGGCACGAGTTTTCTGGACAGGAGCAAACAACTCTCCAGAAAATTAGCTGGCAGGGAGAGCGAAGCGTAGTCTATAATGGACGCAAAATTGCAAAATGTTTGCTGGTTGGTTGCACTTTTGAAGCCTGGGTGGAACGAAAGGTCGGATTGGATTGAAATATCATCGCCAAAATGCTTGAAAGCTCCAAAAGTACGTTGGGCTCGAACGAGCCGCAAATCGATCAATTATAACACAAAATTCCGCATTTTCGAATTTATCAATGTAACACTCACCACTGTACATGTGGAATCCTGAATAGTTAAGGAATTCTGACGAGGCATACACCATGCTGGTGGTAATCACGTGAGCTTTTAAAAAGATGACAATCTAAAGCATCGATGCTGCCATATAGGTAACAATCTAATTCACGTACTCAGTGAATAATAATATAAGAGAACGTTTGGTGCAGTAGCATGCAGGTTAGGAAAGGACCCTAGAAGGTCGCTGATAACCAGCAAGAAAGTTATAGGGTTAATAACATTTGATCATCGCATTTTAACCAATACAGGAAGGCAGGCAATCGAACAAAAAACCAAAAGCGTTAACGACACACATTCACTATATTTGAAAAAGAATGCTTGGAGGGACTGCCTTCAACTGGCTTACCAAAATGGCGTTTTCACTAGTGATGGTAGTGAAGCGTTGCCTGTTAGGTTAGAACTAGGGTGGTATCTGATCGCCTTCGAACCCCTAACTTTCGTTCTTGATTAATGAAACCATTCTTGGCAAATGCTTTTGCAAGTGTTCGTCTTGCGACCGGTCCAAGAATTTCACCTCTAGCGTCGCAATATGAATGCCCCAGTCTGTGCCTGTTAGTCATTATCTCGGGTTACGAAAACCAACCGCTTCACTAGCGATGGTAGTGAAGCGGTTTACATAAAACGAAAGTAAACAGCAGACGATGTGTTATACCACAACACGAAACAATAACATGGTTGCATCTTCTATATGTAAGATTCCTGGTTGCTGATCCAAATTCTGAACCCCGTGCTGTGTGAGTGAATAGGCCTACTCCCTAACGCAATTCTCTGCATCTGCATCTGCCACATACTACATTAAAATGTCAGCTAAACATTATGCCTAAAAGTTCCAGAGCATTAGAATTATTTAAATGCTATCTTCCCACCAAAACTAACCTTTTGACCTACAATTATGATGGCTACTACTTTTTAAATTAGCAATCACTGGTGCAGTATGTGACAGAGGTCTGTGCCTCAGAACTGCCACTGAAGGCAGCTTACTGTCAACAAACGCGGCATTTTACTTTCAGGGTGAAAGCACAAAAAAGGACGAATCCAATGCAAAAAAAAAAACCTGTTACAAAATTTATTATCACAGTATTCAGTGAGGTGGCTACAGTACATGTGTTCATATTTTAAAGCTGGACCACTACGTCCCGGGCGCATGACACGGATCACTCAAGCCAAAGCAAAACAAGCCTCCAATGCGTTTCAGTACACATTCCAATACTACAACTAAATAGAGAAATAATGGGGGGGGGGGGTGTACCTCCGTTTCCCTGCTATTGGATGACCCTGCAGACAAAGTAGAAAACTAATCTCATCGGTAACTCAATAATCGAAACTGAACCAAGCTCTCTACCACCATATGGTTCCGCATTAATCAACCACAAAGTGAAAGTTACGTCTTGCACTTTTTTTTTTAGTTTGGATGGAGACTGAAGCAATTTTTACTCAATGCGGATTCTTTTATTTGGATAGAATAACCTATCGTAGTTTGCTTTGGCCCTTTTATTTCGTGTTGTTTCATTCTTATATTAGAATGAAACAACACGAAATAAAAGGGCCAACAATACAACAACAACAACACCACTGTTGATTCAATATTGAAACAATGAGACAACAATGAAAAAGTTTTGTGAAATTATTGTTCGGCAATGTCTACGCCACCAACCTGCAGACACCACCAATAAGAAATCAAAACAACGAACCAAAGACCTCAGTTGAGGAAAACTTTCAAGTTCATCATATGTTGTCATCTTCCACTGTGATTGTTTGTGGTGTGATGTGTCTTTATGATGACATTTAAGATTTATTTTTACATCAATACAGTTCTGTTGAATCCTATATACTTGATACTTGATTTGCTTATTATTTTAAATAAATGGTGCTAATATAGTATGTAGTCTACTGTCACTTTGCGGTCTACCGCATACTTGTTTAATATTCCCCAAAGACTACACAATATAGGCATAAGCTGAGTTAGATTTAAGTAGGTTAGGGTAGATTAGGTTAACGTACCTTAGGTTTGGTTGGGTTAGATAACAAAAAAACCTAACCTATTTAAACCTAACCTGTTTAAACCTATTCTATTTAATCTAATCCAAAGTTTTTAAACCTAATATTTTTAAACCTAACCTTAACTTTTTATGCGTTTTTATTTATATTTCAAAATTCCTTTTTTTTTTTTGTATGGTAGACCGCATGTTATACTAGTAATGTGACTACTAAACTAGTACCAAGTAAATTACATAGATTTATGCTTTGTAGAATCGAGTTATGAATATGCTTTTTACTTTATTTAAAACGTTAGTGTGGAGAAAAACAAGAAGTCAAAACTTCTATACTCTGGGTAATCGTACCATTTACTTAAAAACTCATAAGGCATGCTGATATACACTGATCGGCAATCTGATAGTCACTGTCAACAAGCTAGATGCGAAATAATTTTTAACGGTTAAAGGGGATATACCTCCCAGCGCCATTTTTCTAGATCCTCCACATCAAGTACGGCTCCAAAGGTCTATTTCCTTACCGTTAGTCTTTCCCTTGCTAAAAATCCTTTTTTAAATGTGGCGTCTAGGAGATTTTCTATTGAATATAATGGAATTTATTTACTAACGACCCGCCCTAAATGATGCATTGCGCACGTACAATAATCATGACGTTTCATCTTTGTGTGTACATCTACTAATTTTCTAATAATTACCATGAGATCTAAAATCTAATTGACTAATGCGGTAAAAATTAAAATTAGTTATTCCAATAGATCGCCGAAGCAAAATTATAAGACACTAGCCTAGAAAATTATAAATTGTAATTTTAAAATACGAGAATCATTCCGGTTTGTGACGACACAATCGTTGACTTGATTCTGTCTCGTGTACTATTCACAAAGCCAACCGAGACAACAGCTATGCCAGGAACGCAGCTACCACCCCAGCCGACCTTGGCACTGCAATTGCTCGGATGATGATCTGCGCGTAGCTGTAATTTGGCACGTGGAATGTTATAAGGCAGGCCGGGGTCTTACATTATAAACCAAAGTCTCATAGCAGAAACGCAGCAACGACGACCCCCGAAAAGGCAACCCCTACAATGAAAACGGGCGAGTGTGTCAATTCTTTGGCTAGAAGTTGAAACTGGTACGTTGTTGCCTTGAAAAGAAGTAGGAAATTGGCAGATTGTTGCTTCGACTAACAATTCGCTCTACGCGGTGATCTCAGCGTCAGGTGTCAAATGACTTCACGGAGGGTAATTATTGCCTTGAACAGATGAAATTGCCACATTGTTGCCTAGCCTAACAATTTGCTCGGAACGGTCATCACAGCGGCAAGTCTTAAATGACGTCATGCACGAAGGGCGTTTTTTTTTACAAGGCACGGTTTGCTAAAGCCACATCGATAAACCGGGAGGGGAGGGCTCAACGGGGAATGATCGTGCGTGAGGCACTGCTTCTGTTAGACCTGCCCTTTAGAAAATAAAGGGATTGGGAGGGTGGTGGGGCAAGGCATTAAGCATATAATTACATATTAACTGAACCTATAAGTAAGTGTTTTTGTGCAGTATGGGACGAAAGGGGAAACTGAACACCGGAGGTAGAGTATGGAATGAAAAAGGCAGTATTCCAGAAAGAAAAATTGCCCGTCGCAGTCAACGTTCACGCAACATCGACCGAAAACTGTGAAACAACCACGGGCGAAACAAAACCCCGGCCGAAGCCGGGTACATCTGCTATAGTTAACCAATAAAAGTAACTTTTTCGCCTATCAATGCCGTTAAATGTTGTACATGAAAAACCTAAGAAACACAATGAAAGCACGGTGCAAACGTCAAAACAACACAACATCATTAAACAATAACTGCAACAGTAATTAAACTGGCCTTGCAGAACTATTCACCTTTCAGTGTCAGGCCAATTTCACTTTCTTGCGGTATTCCTTGAAGCGCAAATGTGAACGGTAGTACGGGAGAATCTCAGCTGTGTGAGTATTCTTGTGCAAGCGAAACATCAATGGCCCTATTAAAGTGTCAAACGTAACAGTGACTAGGTTTGCATCACCTTATGCTGTGGGTAAGTCCCAACATCAGCAATATAGGCGCCTTGCAGCTGTGGAGGCCATTTTGTTGTGTGCGAGATGAGATTTGCTGGCTGTTGAACCTAGCCATGCTGTATATTAAGGCATCATAACTCTCGTTAACTACCCTATCGTCACTCAACTGTGCAATTTTGGCTTTTAGGACTAGCCATAACATTTAAACTGCAGCTATACTATTTACGAGCGAGCTTTATATTTTTGTTTGTTTTCGATGAAAGGTTTCCGATAATGGATCGTTGATTTTGTCCCAAGTCGTCAAAGCGTCGGTTATTTCAACAACGAGAAAAAAAAAACTGAAAGTCACGATGCGTTTGGCCGCCTGAAAAGGGCCACGTCACTATCCGTGAATCAAAATCCACACAACAACACTTCATCAATGTTTGTTTTTCTCCTTTTTTTTTCTCCCACGATGCAGCAAAACAAGTGTTCTGTCAAGAGAAGTGAGTCAACATATCCTCCAGGGATTTCCCAAAACAATTCCTCGTACTTTTTCTGTCAAAATGACTCTACTACAGCTGTTCACTAAATCACCAGCAGCCTGAAGAACCTACTTAGCTAAGAAGGCTGCACACAAAGGCCAATTCTATAAATGCCCGCTAATTAGCGTTTACTCAACTTTTCATGCAACTTGTACATCGCATTATTATTGTGTGCACGGCGTATCTTGAGTCCTGCACCTGTTTTTTGATCGGCTACGTCTTCTTGGAAGGGGCGGCTTTGATTGACGGTCGCCATTGTTATTGTTAACTATTTTGGATATCAACAAGGCACGCTGCTACCAAAAACATACAATCGATTATTTGTAGGACTGTCAAACGTCACTACATGCACTTATAAGATTAAGAAATAACCAAACGATGGCCCCCTAGAAGATGCTTCACTGCCCTACTATATTTCTTAATTTACTATATGTTTCTTAATTCAGTTTAATGAAGACTGAGGAATGAGGGGCCAATATGAACTTACAAACAAAAGATGTATCATCATTGGTACGTCTTGCAAACCGCTTGCATAATAGTGCCCGACATAATTTTCATTCAAATTTCAGTCAATTTTTTCTACAAACTATATGAGTAAATTAAAACGTTCAGTTTATTCTCTAACGATTAATGTACAAAAGGTGAATTCAACTGCAAATACAGATCCTGGAAAAACCAGGAGGGCTATGTGACTTTTCCTAAGTTTTACGTGATTTTTTTTTTTAATTTTGTTTTTCCCAGCTGTTGCCTACCTTTTTCGACCACTTCCAACACTCTTTTCAAGTTACATTAGGCTTGGAGTGGTACGCAGCTCTTCCTGTGATTCACCCAGGAAAAACATATTCGGAAAGCTAAAATCGAGTAAAATACCGCAAGATACCTTTAGTGTCCAATAAGCATTTGCGATGTTGGCTAATCAATGGAAAGGAAAACGGGCTCGATAAGTAATAAATAAGTACAGATGAAGCCTATCTCCGTTACCTTTTGGACTTAAATGTTAGAATGCCTGAGCTCGAATTGAACCCTTAACCTTAGACACTAAAGGCCGATCCTACCGCTGGCTTAGTGGTAGGACTTCGGACTTTGGGCCTTAAAGATCGAGGGTTGATTTCCCGCTCAACATTCTAACATTTAAGTCCAAAAGGCAACGGAGATAGGCTTGCATCTGTGCTTATTGTGTGCGCGGTTTATCTTGAGTCCTGCAGGTATTTTATGAGCGGCTACGTTTTCCTGGAGGGGGCGGCATTAATCGACGGCCGCCATTGTTTTTGCAACCATCTCGGATATCAGCAAGGTACACTGCTTACAAAAACATACAATTGATTATCTCTGTCGTTCTGGGGCGAACTCAAGATAGGCCGCGGACACTATATATCAAAACTACTAATACCACGCAAAAATAAATCATGACTTTGCGATATCATTTGAATTTGTATTTGAGATTCCTAGTACTTAATGCAAAAAGTACTTTTTTACTTTTATCAAAACAAAATGCAAATTTTCGCTTGAGGTTTTTAAGTTCAGCAAATTCTCAACACACAAACTCCACTGCCTTAAGAACCTTTTTTCGTAGAACAAAGTTGGGACACAAAAGAGACTCCATTATTAAAGACCTCCTTGTCCCAAAAGAGTTGCGCTTTTGTGGGATAGTCTCTAAACAGGCAATAGATTTAGTTCGGAGGAGATAAAAGTTCACAAAACAACGGAAGCCATAAAAGCCCGTTATCCTTAGGACGGCCTCAAGGGAGAGGCTATAGAGCTTAAATAACGACTTTTAAATGGCCAAGTCTTCCACATTTTCAATGGCTGAGCACGTAAATATGTTATCACCTGCCACAGGAGATGGTTGAGATTGGTTAAGACTTCCGTAGAAGACCACCAGACTCTTTTACTCCAGAAGACATTAAACAGATCCGCCATTGCTGTACCTCTCTTATCTGCATAATTAAACGGGAACAAATTGGTTACCTTAACCTGACCATTTTGGCGATAAGGGCTCATGAAGTTAATCTCAAGGGAACGCGATTAGATTAAATAGACCTCCCGTAAAATGACGACAGTCGTAAAACCATGACGAGAATGCAATGTAAACCCGTCGATTTTGTCGTTTAACAACGTAATGGACGAACTTTAACAGGGAAATTTACTGCAGGTCCTAAGGTTTGTGCACCTGCTTGAAATCGACACTGTGGCCATAACAATTTGTGGTCGTGGGGGTTGATCTTTTTTTTTTTATTTGTTTGTTTTATTTATTTTTTATTTGCATACAGAATACAAATTACTGCAAAGGATAGAAGACGGTGAAATTTGGCTTCGTGGCCGTGAAGACAAGAAATAAAAGTCAGCCCCTGACTGGTAGTGAAAGAACCACGGTAGACATCCAGCAAACAGTAAAATTTTCAGCAGTTTATTCCTGCCTTGATCACTTCACACTTTCTCTGAAAAATTAAAAAAACACAAAAAACATAAAAACAAAAGCTGCACCAAACGTGGCAGTCATCACGTCTCCATCTTGAGCAGTGTCACGTTTGGTGCAGCTTTTGTTTTTATGTTTTTTGTGTTTTTTTAATTTTTCAGAGAAAGTGTGTAGTGATCAAGGCAGAAATAAACTGCTGAAAATTTTACTGTTTGCTGGGTGTCTACCGTGGTTCTTTTACTGCCAGTCAGGGGCTGACTTTTATTTCTAAGGTAGAAGTCCCTTGGAGTCATGTGAAACCATTCATTTTCGAAATTTATTGCCTTTGAAATGTGTGAAAGGGCAATTTTTGGAATTTTGTCAACTGCAGTAAATTAGTCTGGTTTTACCAAATTTTAGTTTACTTGGGGAGCACTTGCTTCCCCCCCCCCCGCCCTCCCCACCCCAAGGGGATGCGCCAGGGAATAAAGACTAATCCATTTGTTTTGGTTGAAATTAATCGTTTTAAAACATTAAAATTTGAAATTTGTTCAATTCGCTCTTTGAAGTTATCAAACGCAACGGAAATTCTTAATGCGGTTCCCCGCCATTCATTTTCTCAGTTTAGCAGTACTTTCAGCTGTTAACTGTGAGTTATCGCATAAATAACATAAATTCATTGAACACGACACCATAAACATGGTAATACAATAACAATAAACAATAAAAGAGCGAGACTGACAAAAAAAAAAAAGACATGCTTAAAACATCTGTGAAGGAATTAAAATTTTTCATAGTAAATCGTAGTAGAATTCACCACATATTCTAGCAAAGCATCCACCTTCTGACGGAACGCACAGTAAAACATGATTTACAAACGTCAGTTCTGAAATGCCAGAACTTCTTGGTGTGACCGCGAGTAGAACTGACGTTGGAGAATTCAAAAAAGGTTTCAATTGATTTATTTAAAATTTGGTATGATTAAAATAAGATCTTGTATTCTATGTTCCTGCACTACAAGAAGCTCCAAATGTTTAATGAATTAATATTTATGGAATACCTCACAATTTTCAGCAAAATGTAATATAGGACCAGGAAAATTAATGGCGGGAACAGTTTTTGCCAACCCTGGAGTTATCTGCAAGAGAAGGGATCCTGCAATGCCTCGTGCTCGTGTCGATTGTGGCATGTAAATAATCCTGGGAATTTCCGATTGGAATTACCCAGCAAAATTCTCTCCCTCGCCTTCTGGCGCTATGGTTTCGGCTGGGAGCGCAACAATCCTCTGAGTATAACTTGGGAATAATTCGACTTCAGCAGTGCGAATCACTGCTGAGGAAAATCTTCAGCTAAAACGTAGCTTCTAGGAGGTGCAGAATATGTCTTACGCAGCTCTTACAATTTTAGAAAACTTGTTCTGCATGTTACCTCCTCAATTCATTCATAACTCCCCCCCCCCCCCCCCCC